>VCRD01001158.1:28430-64960 GCA_006783055.1 Trinorchestia longiramus | reverse complement strand
GTGAGGGCTGTGAGGGCTGTGAGGGCAGTGAGGGCTGCGAGGGCAGTGAGGGCTGTGAGGGCAGTGAGAGCTGCCATCAGGTGAATTGCACCTGCTGTGCGATGCCTACCTGTACAGCTGCAGCAGCTCTAACTACCCTCTGCTGTGCAATGCATACCTGTACAGCTGCAGCAGCTCTCACTGCTCTGCTGTGCAATGCCAGTCTGTACAGCTGCAACAGCTCTCACTGCCCTCTGCTGTGCAATGCCTACCTGTACAGCTGCAGCAGCTCTCACTGCCCTCTGCTGTGCAATGCGTGCCTGTACAGCTGCAGCAGCTCTCACCGCCCTCTGCTGTGCAATACGTGCCTGTACAGCTGCAGCAGCTGCAAAACTGTTACACGCACCGCATCAATACGTCTGCCGTGTTGTATTGCCTAGCCAGGATGATGGAAATTCCGAAATGAAATTTCTCATACAAATTATAATGTACTTATTCATACATTGAATAACAATAAATAAAGCAGAAAATAGTTAACTTTGAAGTTTTTATTCAATAGTTTACTAAACGAAGGGACGTAGGCGATGTATTTGAAGTTGTACGTTGACCTCATTATTACTAGTTGTGATAGCTGAGCTTCACTAGGCTTATCAGTTAAATAAATCTAACATGTTTTCACGCATGTTTCTGGAGCAAATATTTATTGAAGATTAACTGCCGTTTCTTGAGCAGACAAAAAAGTATTTTCTTATAAATGATATTTGTCTCGAAAAATAATCCGTTTCATTTTTCGAGATTCAGTAGCATGCAAATGCAAGATGCGTACACCTGCAACCCTGTCTAATTTTACAGCTGCTCTTTCATACAGCTGCTGCCTTATCTACACCTGGTCCGTGCGTTGCAGCTGTAGGTATCGTCGCTAGGGTTTGTCTTCAGAATGCATTACGTGACATTTATTTAGTGGAGTTGTGACGTAGTTCGGAGTGTTTTTTGTGCTCTTGGTTAAGAAATATGTCGTTCATTTTACGGAGTTGGGAACTGTAGGCGGTGCGACTCACACTGACGGTCTAATTTAGTTTCTTCATACTTGAGTTTTTTCGGAAACACTTTCAGTACAATTTACTCAGATATTGTATTAAGTTTATGGGACATTTTTCCCATTTTAGATATGATTCCACTGAGTGCATTGTTTTTTCCCTGACATTCTTGCCTCTGAGGTGAAGCAAGCTATTGGTCTGTTGAGCTAAATTGTATTATGTGGCGTACTGAAGGCTCACTCAAGCTGAGAAAGCAACACTCACTATGGAAGCAGCTAAAGTGACATCTTCTGATTTTAGGCCACCTTGTTAATAGTCCAAAGTTTATTGAAGGATCCTTGACCTCCATGATTGCGGTGCTACAAAAGCAAAATGAAATTCTTAACGATGTGAAATGTGTGAAAATCAGGCGTAAAATTGTGAAACAATCAGGAAGTACCATGAAGAGGATATTTATCAGTGCTGACATTGAAAATGTCTCGATATTGTGCAGAACCGTGGTCTACTCTCTGAAGCAACAATCATGTATCATGAAAAAGACCTGCTTTGACATAAAGGCACATCAATTTGAGGCCGGAATGGGCTGAGACATGCGACCCTTGACATGAAATACGTGCTGCACACGCAGTTTGCAATGATGATAAGCAACATCATTGTTGTCGGTGCTGGTAAAGTGATGAAAATATGTGTTGCGGGCCAGAATACGATCATCTTATCAGCCCTATTAGAATTCCGAAGGGTGTTAAAATTTACGTAGCTTCTTATTGTGATATTTTGAATAAAACACTTTTGCCTTGCTTTGAAGACCGACCTTCGATTTTTCGAAGGAAAATTGTGTTATGCAAGACAGTGCTCCGTCCCATGCAGCTAATGTAACTAAGCAATATATCGCCTCATTGGATTTTAGAGACGACAATTTGATGGTGTGGCCACCATTTTTTGCTAGATTTGAATACGATTAAAAATTTACCCTGTATTAAAAAATTACCCTGTAATTGGGCATGGATGAAGCAAAAAATATCCACTCTAACGCATAAAAATGAATGTATTACAAATTATATTCATCAGATTCTATTCATTCTATTACATTTTTACAGAAACAAGATGCGTGTTTTCGCTAAAATTAATGGTCTCCCTCAAGAAAAACTTAGGCTACACATCGTGATAACTCACATGTGACATGTATCCGTGCATCCTCTATTCCTCTTGCGATGGGAGGTCAGCGACCTCAGGTCTTTGCTTGCGGTTAGTGTGCACTGTGCACAACGACAGGGTCACAGGGGTAGCTCACAGTTCTAGGTGTGGTCTAACTGGTATTCGGTGGTGCGTGTGTAGAAAATGCGCGACATTTGCCGCGCAGATGTCAAGTTCGCGTTGTTTGAGTGCGTGTTGTTGAGGGCGACGCTTTAGTGCAAGAGCTGTTCTAGCTTTCCTGTCTGCAGCGTCCGCAGGTGCGTCGAAGGCTAATGCTGTTTTGTAAACAGGGTAACGGTCCTGGAGATGCAAATGTTGCCATGCACAACGTTACTGCAGAAGATGGTGCTGCAGCTGCATCATGTTACACCTGCACCGTACTTTTGCAGCTGCTGCTTCTTCTGATGCTTGTTTTGTTTTTATGATGTTGTTGGTGACAGTCCTGCTGTGCGGTTTATTGCTTCTGCTAGCCTTGATACTTCTTCGAGTAGTGCTCTTCTGTTATCGGAGATGCCTTATAGAGTCTTAACGTTCTGGTACAATCAGATTTGTGTACTAGAGACTGCAACGGCGACCTAAAAAGTGATATTACAAAAACGTTGCTTTATCGATGTCATTACTTGTAACCACACAGTTTTTTTACATCGTCTGGTTAGAAGTTGCAACAAACGCCCGCGGTTCACTTGGTTTTCGAGCGTCATCTGCAGCACACCAAGTGAGAAATAATTTTGAGCTGAGGTGCCAAGTGTTAATCTTTTCATGCCTATTTCCACCATTGAGTTTTTGAACCTATTTTCATTGTTTTACTGCTGAATATTCTCTATCATCTGTCCTTTATTATCATTACACAACGGCCTTGTCCTACAGCCTTGCTCGAGCACGAGTCATTTACAACTTCCTTATTGGAAGCCTCACGGCGCTATTCTGGTGAAACAACTGGCTAGGCCATCATTACATAAATTAAGACTGGGCTCGTAGTGGAAGTACTTTTTATGTTGCCGCGGTTTAGAGGGACTTGATGGCGCAAAATTCTGCTCGACCCACCGTATTTGAGTATGGGAATTTTTGGAACATGCTGTACGGGATTTTGATCATGATTAAGTGTTGATAACGATTATAAACGCTACCACACTTGCCGGATAAAACTGTAGCTGCTATATACTCGTAAATGTTGTGGTTGTGTGGAAAAATTAGACAAATCTGTATGATGTTGGAAGGGCTTTGTGGAGACAGGCGCAGTAATAGTGGTTATGTCGAGTAAGAGGCTGACGCAGCAGTAGCGTCGTATCTGAGACCTGATACAGACACTTCTTGTTCATGTGAAGAGGAAGATGTTGATGTGTTACTGAGTTTTAAGTTTCTAGCTAATCAGAGGATGTTAATATGGACGGCATCGGCTAGAGAGGTGTTTCATTACCCCCTGTGGCGAGTCACAATAGTATGGCGTCTGAGTTATAGTTATGAGCTGCCTCCTCTGTAGAACTTGAGGCTCAGTCTCTAGATCAGTAGTTCCCAACCTTTGGCCTATGACGATCCATTACGGAACAAATAATCGATACACGCTCGCATTCCTTCAAATAACTATGTGTGTTCCTTTGTACTTCGAAAACTCGTTTATAATGGAAGGTTATTCCGTAAAACACAAACATACAAATGTATGTATCAGGTGAATTCATAAATAATTGAAAATGGGGACGCGACTTCGTTTGGGGTCGCGACCTACAGGTTGGGAAACGCTGCTCTAGATGAAGTGTCTGCAAAGTCAGTGTGTGGTGTGTATTCTGCGTGAAAAACAGTCCACATACTTGTATTCTGCGTGCTGTAGTTCCTCCTCAAAAGGCTACGATAAAACTGTACAGAGTACACGATCTACCTGTAACAATGCGTATGGGAAGAAATACAAGTTTTTCGTCACTAGTGTGAGACAGGATGATACTGTGTAGGCGTCTGCACGTGCGTCTCTGTGTGCTGACTCCCGCAGTCTCGGCTACTCCGAGTCACCTCCCCACGTGGCTTCCATTTCAGCCTCCCCGGCGTCTGCAGCTCGGGGTCTAGTGAAGAGGGACCTCACAGGAGGCCAAGCGTTCTTATCCAAGTATTGAGGCAGGGGGACGGGTGATGTTTAGACTTCTTATTTCATTCATCAGCTGAGCTCAAAAAGCAGGTAATGAAGCTGGTGAAAACAATCTACATTTGGCTGGGCGTCGTTGTAGTGCTTGTGTTAAGCGGTATCTATGTTGAGTCGTCTGACGAAGGGTGCTTGATTTTTCTATTGGTGAATTATTTGGATTTTGGTGTGAGTCAGTCTCATTGAATTCTGCCGCTATTTAGCAATAGTCGGTCATCTCCTACGGCGATAAATGAAGTAACATTTGCGGAAATGAAGTTACTTAGCAGAATGTTCTATGAATGAAAGTTCTTACTTTTCCTCTGCTGGTCGACCACATATGGATGGCTGCATGGATGGATTGTTTAAAGAATGAACGGGTGTGTGGTGCACGGTTTGTTGGGTGTTTGCAGTGATAGTTGAACGACT
This sequence comes from Trinorchestia longiramus, assembly GCA_006783055.1. Lineage (NCBI taxonomy): Eukaryota > Metazoa > Arthropoda > Malacostraca > Amphipoda > Talitridae > Trinorchestia > Trinorchestia longiramus. Next base: position 60,214 of record VCRD01001158.1, on the reverse strand, counting down.
AGGTTATAAGTATTCGATGGGCTGGTGATGGGAATGATTAGTAATTAGAAGGATGTATTGTTGGATGGATGGTTGCAGGGAGGTAGAATGCAGCGCTTTATTTTCAGTTGTGTACGAGGTACATAAGCTCACACGTGTACTTGAAATAATAAACTGGTACGAGGGAGGTTGTTTTTCAGTTTTTTGAATGGTGAATTTTCAGTTCGAGTTCACTTATTTGTTCTTCCGATACAAGCTTCAAAGCAATACGGTTGCCGTTCGTTGAAGTGTAGATGTTTTACTGCAATATTCCGTTTTGATAATAAATTCATTCTTTAATTCGTAACAACTGACGTAATACTGTCAACTGGCTCGCAATTTTTGCACGTCACAGTCGTGATCGTGTTGCTGGTTACTCATGTCCTCCTCCATCCCCACCTCCCCTTTCTCCCACCATGCACATGGTGCTCTATCTAGTTGAACACCCTATACCTTGTACTGTGAATCTATACTGTACTCTGTGATATATCGGAATAAAGTTGATTTCTTTTATTTATTATTTATCTAGGATGGAAGGACGGGCTGGAAGCTTCATGCAGATGCGTCATAACAACGCGTGCGCGTGACAACCGTGACGTTACGAGCAACAGAGGCAGGGTTGTGACTATGTCGTTATTGTTGTAGACTTCTGTTGCATGCTGTATGCTGGACGATTGCAGTCAATCTTATTTTATTTTTTTGATGGCAAGTTTTAATGTGTAGAAATATTGTGTTCTATGCATGTTCTCTTATTTAATCCTAATTATTTATCTTACCCTCACTATCACGTTCGTGTTAATATGTTTGTATTTCTCATTTACATACGTATACGCGACACGTTCCCGTTCCTTACTGCCAAAGCCTTTGTGTTTCAGATACTACTCAAATACCTGCGTGATTTTTTCACAAAGAATATGGCAACAGAGGTATTTCTTATCATAAACCCTGGGTAAAGTTCATTGAGGGCGAGGCCAGTTCAGGTGAGAGCCTTCAACTCACCTAACGGAGAGGCGATGTCCTGACGAGGATTGCCGAGTGAAAGATTTTCACGTCGTAGTTATGAACGAGAATTTCTATTTAAATCTCGAGAATACCATAGGACCCGTGCTATGAGCACATGCGCGAGACGTGGTTCAAGTTTTAAAGATGCCTTGTTGTGATCATGCAGTCTTGCAACAGAACTGAGATAGTGCAGTGTTGCAACACGACTACGCACAGCCTCACAGTTCAGTTTGGACTCGATAACCTTGAAGGAAACCGCTCTCAGAGCTTCACGCTGTGTGGCCTCGCCGCTGCCAAGTACCGCTGGTCATAGTACACGTACTGTAGGCTTGCGAATAATGCAGGCGAACGTTGTTGACAGCAATCGGAATGTTCACAGCAATCGCAATGTTCACAGCAATCGCAGTGTTCACAGCAATCGCAATGTTCACAGCAATCGTAATGTTTACAGCAATCACAGTGTTCACAGCAATCACAGTGTTTACAGCGATCGCAGTGTTGATTGAGCACAATGGCAGTGTTGAGCACAATGGCAGTGTTGATTGAGCACAATGGCAGTGTTGATTGAGCACAATGGCAGTGTTGATTGAGCACAATGGCAGTGTTGATTGAGTCCAATGGCAGTGTTGATTGAGCACAATGGCAGTGTTCACAGCACAATGGCAGTGTTCACAGCACAATGGCAGTGTTCACAGCACGATGGCAGTGTTCACAGCACGATGGCAGTGTTCACAGCACGATGGCAGTGATCACAGCACGATGGCAGTGTTCACAGCACGATGGCAGTGTACAGCACGATGGTATTCGCTTGCAAACACTTGTGCCAAACCTTAGTTGTATTTACGGGCTATTACGTGATCACATTCAGCGGACGTTGCGCGTATTTCTGAAGAACTAAGACACTCAAGTTTTAAATAAGTTGTCTTCTTTTAAACGTACTTGTTAAAACGAAAACGTGTCTGCTGAACTTTTTCATTTGAGTACGCAATTTTTATGAGGTCTTGAAGTCTGTTTGTGAACAGCTGCATCTTCGTCAACTCGACGTACGAGATGAAAATAAATTCGTTTACATGTTTAAAGTTTTAATTATCTTATTGTATGTTATTTTATGATTATGGAGCTCTGCCTCAATGCAATAAAATTAAAAATATTTTATCGCTTCGTTTAAGTTTTAGCTGAAAATGTTTTCAATGGTTTCAAGAATTACAAAATTATTTCCCGTAGCTGAAAGAAATGTTGTGTGTTGTGGTGCTGAGTTTATACAATATGTAGATTTGGTGGAGCTCGTGTGTGACGCTTCTCGTTTACAGGACGTCGCAAAAACAAGGAAACCCGCATTTTAAACTAATATATCTCAACACCGTCTAATTTTGGCGTTTTCTTCTTAAACATAATTTTGCTTGTCTACTTATTCTACGTCCGTGTTGGAAATTTCATAAAGCTACATTTAAAATTGTAAATTCTGCAATGAACTTAGTGGAAGGTATCAACAGTGTGCGTGTGCAAACAAATAAAACATTAAAGGACACCAAACTTTTGCTCAATTTCACTCACTCAGCAGCAACGACAAAATAAAGAAATTAGATGTACTATTACGCATAAATGGCAGCACTCTCAAGCCTCATTATTTGTCGTAATTAAAGTCATAATTTAAGATTTCAAAAGTTTATGAATGTAGGAAAACGACGATGAAAATCAAGAGCATGACGGGGCAGTAGTGAAAAAAATGAAATAATCTAAAAAATACAAATACAAATAATGGAGTAGACTATAACGAGGTTTGAGTCTAGTCTTTTGGTTCATGGGAGTGCGCTAGTTTTATTATCGGTAATCATTTATTCAGCAAGATTAATATTTTCATTTACTCGTTCTGTGCTCATGCGACCAGTCACCCTTCTTTCAGATTCAAACTTGTTCCTTCAATCTTTTACTTTTTGACATGTGTACAAGTAGTCTTCTTAGATGACGAAGGTTTATCAAGATAGTGTTGATGAAATAATATTCATCATATTCATATTAAATATTATTAATATAATATGATGAAAGCTTCCAGTCCATAAATAATTTGTGAGCGCAAAAGCTCTTTATTCTCTCGTAAGCTGCATTTGTAGGGGCCTTCAAAAAGGAATGGAAAAAATGAATAAAGACTCGATTGTCCGCGATCGCACTTCAACAATCAGTTGTATCATGAATACAAAATCACATGCGACATTTTGATGGCTTTTGAGTAAAATTAAGCACAAGTTGAGCTTCCTCCAATACTTTACTAGTTTTCGCACACACTTTTGATACCTTCTACTAAATTCATTACAGAGTATACAAATTTATTATAAATGTAGCCTTACGAAATTTCCAACAAAGACGTAAAGAGTGACCTCATATGTATCGGTTATTGATTGGTTATAACCTACTAATTATTGTAAATAAAAGGATTAAACATGAATCATAAAAAAATTAAGTTTTATTTAACCACATTTTGCATTCAAAATGTCCGCTTTCATATTGAATACATTTTTTAATATGGAGAACGAAATGTTACTACATTTAAGGTAGTAACATGTACAGCATGGAGGCAGTAACTTGTTGCAGTCTCGTTTAGTTCTGATAAGGAGGAAGGTTTGGTTAGACAAACTCTTCCTCTAACAAAACCTCACAATGAAAAATTCAAAGGTGACAGGACGGGAGATCTAGCGAGCTATGGAAAATCAGAACCATAGAACAATTTACTCCCCAAAACCGCAATCTTTGCATTTTGTTCTCAAGATAGAGATTGTGAAGGCATTGTAATTTATGTAGAAATAACTTTAAATCATTCTTAAAACTTTCCTCACTGATTTTCTTTTTAAATTTGTCATATTTTCCAATTTCTATCATTTGAACCAACAAAAGTTGCTAAAACGCCATGGGGAGCTAAACTCGTTACTCTCTGCGTTGCTGTGTGTGTTCTAGGGGCTATGAATGGCGCCATCGCCTGTACGAATATTCTGCTCTACAATAAAGGGACAGCAGTGCACAAGTGTCGCGTATAAATATCAGTATAAAGTTGAGTACGAGTACGAGAACGACCCCAGCGTTGCTGCAGTTGCTGTATCGCGCTCTCATCGTCTTCGGAGGCTCGATAATCGCTGAGGATCTTGGCAGCGATAGTACAGTAGTGCGGCGTTGTGTGGACTGCCTGCAGCGTCGAGACTAATTATACCTGTTGTCAGGGCTGCCTAGTCTGCCACGGGCCCATCGTGAGCTCCCATTTGTGCTGACCTGACCCGTGAACACTTAGTTTTCTTAGTTTTCTTGCTTGTTGAAATCGTATTTCTGGTTCCCCCAATCGAGCGTCATAGGGTCCGAAGTGTGTTGACAGAAGCTGCAGCGAGACTTGGTCAGTATGCTTGGTGGTCGACGGTCTTGTATTCATGCAAGACAGAATAGAATAGAATAGAATAGAATAGAATGAGGCTATAGGAACGAACCTTCTGGCCCATTCTTGGGTCGGATAATTACTTCGATAATTATTCGGTTGTTTACCCAAGTCCCATGCCGTATTTCTAGCCGCGTCAACCATGTCGGCAGCGGGATTCGAACCCGGGTCTTCCCGCTCGAAAGCAGACTCGCTCACCAGTCGACCAAGCTGGTGATACATAGCACATAGTGAATGTACTCTGCACATAATGTATAGCACATAGTGAATGTACTCTGCAACCTGCATGGCTGGGGCTGCAACCATCACTGCTAGCTCCAGAGTTCTGCACCAAGAACTTGACCTTCAAAAAAAGACGTAAATTCGTGATCAATTCAGTCTGCAAGGTGTCTTCAACGCCCACACTTCGGTAGCAATCTTGAGAACTCTTATCAGTATATCAAATAAAAAACTTGACATGATGGAAATACTGCGCAGTTTGTACTCATCTGACGCGCTAGTAACTGCAGCACGCGGTGATGTGCCTGTTGCTGAGGTGCTCTCAGTGACAAGCCCTGCCGTCGCGCCTTCATTCTAGCGCCCACTTCAGGTGTGACTGCCCTTAACTGAACTGTAAGACTCGCAATGTCCAGGCGAGAATTGCCAAGGGAATTATTTCCTCATCGTATGTGTGTGCGCAAATTTTCATTGAGATGAACGCAAATTTATGGAGTATGTTGCAACACGAGTGGCTTGGTGGGTGCCAACAAGCATACAAAGCCTCCGCAGCGTCACTTGCCATGCTGTAGAGCGAGGCATCGTCGGGACGTGTCGAGTTGGTGACGTGGGACTCGTCATGTGCTGGTCTCGCAGTTTTCAATTTATAGAGAGCCACACCGGCGAGGAAATTTTGATATACTGTAAAAATAATAACTACATTCCGGGAGACTAGGTTCCCCGAATATTTTTCCCTTTCTAAATATTCTCGAATTTTGTGAATCTTTTTGATGTGTGTCAAATGTTATTGAATTCTTTAAGATCATGAAGCTACTCGGCCTGTGATGTACAGATTTGAAGGAGGTGACCACTTTGCTATTCAGTAGACAGACAAGATCTTGGCTCTGCTGAGTCCTTGTTTCTCTCGTTGTGATGGCGGTAACGTGTAGCTACTGACATTTGTTTCTTCTACCCATGCATGTCTTCATCGTGTGCTTCAGGAGTGAATAATAATTGCTCTCAAACTGAGTGAAAAAATGAGGAATTATATTTTAACCATGAGCGAAAACGAACTGGAAATCACATTACTGTGCACTGATGAAGGTTTCATGGAGGCCATATGAGGCCAGTGTGTGGGGTGTGGCATCTACGAGGCTCGTGTCCAGCAGTCTTCTACTTCCTACACGTTTTATACGCGTGCACGTTACGCGCACGGTCTACTTCCTACACGTTTTGTACACGTGCACGTTCCGTGCATGGCATCCGCGCTTCAAGATGTGTACTCCGTGGAGGCTCGCAACTGCCTGGTCTGTCCCTGCACCTCCTGCTGTCACTGCCATCCTTCAATATTTGTAATGCTTGCGTAACCGCGTGCACACTGCAGCTCTTAATATCTGTCAAAAATATGGGGACTGGCAAGCTGAAGTGTTCTGTATGATAATGCAGCTGTGGGGCAGGCAGCTCCAATGCCAAGTAACTGAATGGGTTACGTGATGGGGGTAGACTCCTTATTGGGCTTACCCTCATTAGTTCTGGGTGGCTGGATGGATTTTATACAGTTGGACGCACTCGGGACAGTTGGACGTGTTGTGCCTGTGTACTGCACCTGTTGTGCGTTGTGCCTGTGTAATGTGCCTGTTGTGCGTTGTGCCTGTTGCTGTGTATTGTGCCTGTGAACTACACATGCATATCTACGATGCTCATGCTGTCATCGTGCAGGTCGTTCCTGCATAAATCCTGTGATACTGATCTGCTTAGTTACGTCTGTGAAAAAAGCTCATCCTGAGCAAGTCAAAAGATTTTTCAGGTCTCTGTGGTGTATGGAGGCTAGTGTTGCCAAGCAAGCCTTCCAGCCAATCTTAATGTCAGTTGTGAGTTTTACCTTATTGGGGACCAGGAAGTGAATGATGTAGATTCACGAACTTTGCCCACTGACGCATAGCGTACATAAAAATGTACACCACTAAAATTTCATATACCCCAAAAAGTAAAGGAGTCATCAAATCTGTATACTCAAATTAAACATGTATGATCCTTGGATACGAAATTTATTTGTATATATTTTTATGTACGCTGTGCACTTATGGACTGAAGTGTGTGCTTATGTGTACAACTTTATTGCTGCCGGCCTCTATCACTTGAGAATCTCGGAACTTCAGTAGACCATGCTAGTCTGGTGACACCGATCTCCTGGGGTCAAGTTTCTTCAGATGACTGATTAGCGGACACTCTTGAAAAATCTTTTTCCTTTTCTTTATCATAGTTAAACAGATGGCTATGCATGGCTGATGTGTGTCACGTTGCTCGTGGTATCATAGATACGGGCGGCCACTCGACGGTCGCTATCGCTTCTTTGATCTGTTGCCTCCTCTGTGCAATCACTTCGCTCCCCCTGCAGACGTCCGCATTTGGTGAAATTACGGTGATATTTTGGAATAAGTTTGATTTTTAACTATCAGTCACTGCTGGCACTTGAGTACGTTTTATTTCTGTCCTGGTGGTGTACATATTTTTCATGGTATCAATTTTTATGGTTTGTGTCTGATGTGCAGTTTGTTCGGAGTTTTACACCACGCACAACTTCACGTTATAGCAAGTCGTGCTACACAAGTGTTGACTCCAGTTCTTTCGTTTCACTTCATTTCTTTAATACTTCTCCGATATTATTTTATGAAATATGTGCTGGACAAAAATTTTGGACTTTGCAGATGTATTTTTGTCGCAATGCTGATCGACTGTTGGAGGTATTCTTGTTCATAGTAACACCCTTCATACGCCGCACACGGCGGCCATGTCGTGTGTTAGAGACATCATCATCTCACTCTGTTAGCACTTCAGGTCTGGCATTAATAGCACATTTAATCTTGCGTTGCTGTGTACTCTGCGCCAGGGTTGTGGAGTCTGGAGTTGAATTCGGTGGAGTCACAGGCTTTCAGGGAGAATTGGAGTCATTTATCAGGTATGCTGGAGTCGGAGTCTCAAAATATTATCCCCGACTCCATAGCCCTGCTCTGCGCTGTTATCGTCGGCAGCTGTGTGTGTACTAATCCTCCATAGTCATTATCGCTTCCAGGTTTTGACGTCCACTATTCATCATTTACTGCACAAGCAGCAGCAGCCGCCACAAACATACAAACACGTGAGGTCCGGTCTCCCAGGCACGCGTGTGTGTACTTACACGTAGTGTGCGCTGGCTACATTTCTCTCAACTTTCACCTGTATTTTACTGAAGGTTTATTTACCTCTATAAAAATCTTCAGATCTAACATTCTCGATCATGAAGAGCGGGAATGTTTTGATGTTCTCTCTAGCAATGTTTTTGTGTTTATTTATAATGAACTTATTCTGGATCTTGTCTCACGTCTTCATGACAAAATGACCAAAGTGTTGTCTTTAACATTGCGAGATGATCAGCTGGTGCAGCAACGAGCGCTGCGTAACAGACACAATTTTATAGGAGATAACTTTGTTTATCTTGAGACTGCACTTCTGCACTTCAAGACTACGTTAATATGTCTAGTTCTGTTTCATTTTAGTAGATTTCTGTGTCGTGTTCGAGGGCGATCGGTTTGATGTCATCTTGATAAAAGTGAGATATCGTTCCGCAGAGGGAGAAGGGGCTGATCACACTTTTTGTTCCTGCAGCACAAAATGAGGATTGCAATAATGAAGATATTTTTAACCCCGCACCACCTGACACTGATGGTGGTGGTGGTAGTGGTGGTGGTGGCTGAAGCCAGTGGCCTTCAATAGTTCGTAACGTGAATTGTTTATTTTTGTGTAATCGTGCAGTGACTTAAATCTTGTGAATCAAATTGGCTTCTTTTTCTTGCCTTCAGCTCGGCATTTGCGACAATAGCACGCAGGTTGTTTGTGTGAGTCACTGTTTTTCTTCTGTGACTAAGACGAAGCTGTGACTTGCATGTATGGCTGTACACAACACACTACTTGCACACAGCACTACCTGCACACAGCACTACCTGCACACAGCACTACCTGCACACACAGCACTACCTGCACACACGGCACTACCTGCACACACGGCACTACCTGCACACACGGCACTACCTGCACACACGGCACTACCTGCACACACAGCACTACCTGCACACACAGCACTACCTGCACATAGCGCTACCTCAGAGGCATGGTGCATTGCTCTCCTGTACTCAGCTTTCATCAGGTTTTACTGGACTGTTACTGGGTCACTTTCACTGTTACTGGGCTGGACATAAACTGTTGCTGTCTTTCCATCCTGTGTTACTGATAAGAGTCTTTATTTGATCGCCATCACCGCCAGGGCAGCCGCCGCCGAACCGTTGTGTGTAACTCAGAAGTTGTGTTGTGTTGTGGTCTGCTATGTTGTGTTGTGCTATGTTGTGTTGTGCTATGTTATGTTGTGCTATGTTATGTTGTGTTGTGCTATGTTATGTTGTGTTGTGCTATGTTATGTTGTGTTGTGTTCTGCTATGTTGTGCTGTGTTCTGCTCTGCTGTGCTGTGTTGTGTTATGTTATGTTGTGTTGTGTTATGCTATGTTGTGTTGTCTTCTGCTATGTTGTGTTGTCTTCTGCTATGATGTGTTGTCTTCTGCTATGATGTGCTGTGTTCTGCTGTGTTGTGTTGTGTTATGTTGTGTTGTGGTATGCTGTTAGGTTAGGCACATGTTAGGTGACTATGATGTGCCAGGTGACGCGTTACATTTAATTTGATGTTCATCTAAAACTGGCTTTTTTCCCAGGGTTCGTGAGGTGTGATGGCGGAGTCGAACTTCGAAGAGGCTCCCCTGTTGGGGGGATTACCTTCCCCAAGTCTGACGGCCTCCCAACCTTCTTCCCCCGCAGTACCTTCATCCAGCACCTGCACCCTCCAGGTGCCGTCCGCAATAGGGAACAAAATCCCCAAATCCCAAACAAGCATGGACAGTGGGTGTGAGAGTGACGCTGGGGAGACTGACCCCTTACACCCTGGGGGAGCGGGACCTAACGCTACTATAGACTCTATTCCTCACGTGACTGTGCTGGTGCCCCCCAAGGTCTTCCAGTACCCCTTCTCTAACTCCTCCTCTTCTCTCTCGGACCACAGCGTCAGCAGGTGCAGCCAACACAGTCCAGGTAGCTCCAACAACTCGAGCTTGGCTTCCCCTCACACTCAAGCTTCCCCAGCGTCTCCCAACCCTACGGACGCCGGCATTTCCTCTGAAATGTCGTCCCCTTGCACGTCGTCTCCGTACACTTCGTCAGCGTGTGCGTGCAGCAAATTCAGCGGCACGTCCCCTGCAGGTCACCACGCCACTTCGTCGTGTCCTGATGTTTCGTCACCGTGCGACCATGACAGACAGTATTGTCGTGGCACGACGTGTGGTGCCACCCCAGAATCTTCTCGTCACTCGTCCTCGTTTTGTAACAATATTTCTAGCCACGATTTATCGTCACATCGTAGTTCCACACATTGTCGTGACCCGCACGATCATGATCTCACAAAAGATGCTAGTAATAGCATGAATTATGGTGAGGACAAAATAACTTCAACTAACAGTAACGACAGGGTCCCCCCTGCGGCGCCTGGGGCAGAGGACCTTTCTTCCAAAGTTACTTTCAGAATCGAAGGCGACGAAGGAGAAGAAGAGAACAACGTTGATGGCAGGTCAGTGCTATGGGTAATTCTGATGAATGTTTGGAGAGAAGCTGGCACGTTTTGTAGAAATTAAGCATAGTTTCAGTGGTAGTTATGAGTATGTGGCCAGAAGAGTTTCGGTGAGTTTTGTTTCTACGAACGTCTCTCACAGCCACTTGAAAACCGTCTGCAATAAATGAATCTGTATCAAATGTTTGTTTTTTAGCCTTCTTTATGCAAAAGCAAGTATAAAATTGTATGCCTTTACGCCCTTAAATTGTTGTGTAGCCCCCTTGCAAATTTGTTCCCGCTCTTTATTTTGGATTGTACAGCAAATTGTAACTTAGAAATTTGATGGTGTCGTTCGTCTGAAGATGAGACGTTAAATCACACTTATTTTTCGCTTGAAGAATTACAGTGAATGTAACCTATATTATTTTTTTCTTCGTTTCATCTCTGCTTTGTGAATGTTCTGTTCACAAACATGTAGACAGGTTTTCATCAAATAACCATAATCAACACATTGTTGACGTAAATTTGTTAGTCACCAAGTCTCATGCATTCATATAACTCACATGAGACATTGATTTACGTAGCTGTAGCTGTGTGCTGAGGTGCAACACCTGAGTGTCCCTCGATGCAACACGTGAGCTGTGCTGAGCAACTTTCTGGTATCACTTGTGGCACAAAATGTTGCGAGTCTTGAATCAGCATTTTCTGATTCACTGAGTTTTCGCTCTGTAAACTTTTATTGAGACACCTAAATTGATTTTCTGATCTGATTATAAACAAGCTCGCTTTTTTGGCTTTAGGATTGAACTTGCTGTAAGATACAGGTTGTGATATCTCTCTGTTTTTCATATTTACATTCAATTTGTGTTTCAGATGCTTGGCACTCTCGCGGCCTGTCGAGGTGCTGTCATCCGCCCTCCCCAGAATTCCCTCCTACACAAAGCCCAGTGAGTCTTTGTGCATGGGAGAACACGATTAGCTTTTAATCTCTTTAGGAAAGGGGGAAACTTGTTCATATTTTCATGTTATATTCGCATGACAAGACTGCTATGAAGGTGGAGACTAAGGTAATTCATTTTGTTAGTTAACCGTAATCTTGGCTGGCCAGAATGTGAAAATACATTCACATTTAATTTATGCTGTCATGGTGATCTCACTTACCCTGACCAGGACCAGCCGTCCGTGCTGACCAGATGCAGCAACTTGTTGGAAGTTAGACCACGTCTGATTCTGAAGTCTTGTCTGTTGGCAAACAGCTTTGGTCTGCTCTATGTAGGCAAGCAGTTAAAGTGTGCGAAGTATAGGTAAACAGCACCGGTCTGCAGTGCATAGAGTATAATTAATTTACAAAGTGAAATTCAATGCGAAACAACTTCGGATTTATGGGAAAGTTACCAGATTCTCTGAAGTAATGGCAGGATATACGGTTTCCAATACTTTCAGTGAACCAGGGTAACATTTTCTGTCAACATTTAGATGTAAACTTGTATGTTCATCTTGACACTCTCCTCGATAAAGACCAGAGGGGAATTTGATCCATCAAGAGAGACTTCGGTCCATACCGTCACTTCAACTGGTTTTATACAGCCAAAATGAGTACGACTACCTTCAGGCTAATCCTCTGTATTAGGTGCAGACAGTCTATCTTTCTGTGTGTTAGTAATTGTCTCCATGATGAAGATCATCTTGTCGAACCTGATAGAGACCTGGTCGAAGGAGCGTTGGATCTCCGCCAACATTCTTTTAGCCCCTGTCATGTCGTGTCTGCTTGTAAACTGCTGAAAGTAACTGTCTGGATTGATTTTTGTGTGCAGTAAGCCTAAACGGCTTACAAATATACAGATTAGGAGAAAATAAGCATCTTCTGCTGTGAATAAGTTGTCGTGGACCGGACGGTCCTGTGTAGCGGCCGATACACGCGAGTGCTGACCTTCAAGTCTAGTGCTAGGAAAGGTAAATTCTGACTTTAAAACACCTGTTGCCTTGTAACTTGTGTTCCGTCGAACAACGGCTGAGGGAGTAAACGCTGAAAAAAATCCCCTAGCAACTCACAGTGGGCCGGCGCGTTAAGGAGCGGCCCCTCACTCCCCAAGCAACACATCAATTCTCAAATGACAGCCGATCCTGCTGGGTCACCGGGGTTAAACTAACGCCCAACCGTACCGAATTGCATGCAACGTGCGCATAAAATAATTATGCCAGGTATCACATGATGAGATCGTTACACAGCGAAATGGATACGAAAACAAACTAATGTATTAGAAACAATCAGCAAATTAAAGTGAAACTGGACAGGGCTTGTGTCGAGAAAATTCAACCATAGATGGACAACGAGAAGTACGAGCTAGACTCTGCAAGGTCACACTAAAGATAGAGGTCGACGGAAGGCAGTTAGTGGGATTGCCGGGACAATTTCTGGAAACACTGTCATCGAACGGCACGAGACTGAGGGAGGTGGAGAGAAGTGGGCAAGGCCTGTATCCACCAACGGACTTTTGAAGGCTGACATGATGATGATGATGAAGCCTTAAATAATTTAAAATGAAATGTACATGATGATCTCGAAATCCTAAGCTGTGTTGCTGTTTTGCTTGTGATCCTGGAAAGATTTCGCTTCACTCTCCTCATAGTCGCTTAGAATGCTTTTACAAATAGAATGCTTTTTACTAGGAATGCATTGACTTGCTGGAGGTTGTACTAGTCTCTACACATTGTTTCCATACCACGGGTGCAGTTTTACGACACACATCCAACTGCTTTGTTATGTCGCAGTTTCTTATTCCATCAGTTTTCGAGGAAACAATTTCATCACGGTTTGCCTTGGATACCATTTTTTTTAAGTACTGTTTACAAACGACCGAAACAAAAGACACGCGTACGTAAAAGTTTAGAGCACTGTGACAAAATTTGAGCATCTTAGGGACACTCTGATCTATGAGACTAATTATTAAATGAGTAAATATTAATGAGGGACCCTGTTTAAGCGCTTAGACTTTTAAATCATAGGATAACTCGGGACAGCGGTGTGTCTCAGTCTGAGAGGGGGGTAGCTCTCTCTATGTCCTATCTATTGCGGCCTTTTTGTTTTGTATGTATTATTAGCGACTTTGTTATCGTAGACTAGTTCATCTTAGAGTGTAATGATATTAAGTTATTGTGTTGTTAGGTATTGATACAAGTTCACATGTCCAGGTTTCCTATCGAGCTCATCGTCGACAACGTCCATGCCTTTCTGCCGCATCTGCCACCTGCCGGAGGGGGATGGCGTGGAGACCCTCATCTCCCCCTGCAGGTGTTCTGGTACCATGGAGTTTATCCACCACGGCTGTCTCATGGTGCGTGCAGGACCTCAGTGGTCGAGACTGTGAGGTTGTGAGCTTCTGAGAGAGGGTTTTGAGGTGTAAGGAGTATGTGAGGCCATGATTTTTGAGAAGCAAGAAGCTGTGAGATTTCAAGTTTTAAGGCATCTAGAGTGTGTGAGATGTGAATAATGCGTGAGGCCTCAAGTTTTGATGTTTTAGGTGTGTGGAGTGTGTGAGGCTTGAAGTTTTCATGCGTGGTGGGTCTCATTGGTAATAGCTTGTCCGTGGATTTCAGCATATTTCGTGAGGTGCGATTGATTTTGTGATGAGTGACGGTTGGTGTGTTGTGAAACATTTCTTGTTATGCTTTGAAATTTTGTGCATATGATTTTGTGTTGTTTGGCATACATTTGTAACTGTGATGGTTTTGCAAGCTGTGAATAGTTTTGAGGTGTGATACACGATTATGCAGGACTTCAGGAGGCAGTGAGGTAGAACAACAGTTTTGTGAGGCGACAATGGTTTTGCGAGGTAAATGTGGACATAATCGGAGTTTAAATTACCTGACAACCTCGCCTTACGGGATAGTTACCACTATGGCTGGCTCATCCCAAAACTGCTTTCATAAACTAACCACTCAATAGTTCACCTCTCGCTCATGACTATCCAGTATGATATGAACAGCCACTGCGGTGTGTAATGTTACAGCCTAGCCTTAGTCTCTTTTTCTGAGGCTACCAATCTTCTTATCCTCCTCTCAAAGGCTATCAATTTCCTTATCCTGCATTGCTACGCACTTACGAGTACACTATCAGCTGCCTTCAGTGGCAGTCTCACGCCACCCGAGCGAAAATCTTTATTATTGTTTATTTCACCTACTGCTGCTTTCACTTATTCTTATCTTATCATGACCTCGGTGAACTCTCCAATTCCGAACATTCACTTTATAACATTTAATAAGGATGCGCTTCTTCCTGTTTTTGTTCATCTTCAATAATTTGGAGGTGAACAAAAACAGGAGTGCGCATGCACCGAACAATTATAATTGTTTGAGGTCACGTGCAACTCAAAGCACGATGAAGAGCACAATTTTCTTTAAAAGAGTAGCAAAGTGTTTTTTATTGACGTGCATAAGTGCATCATCGAGAACCGCCAATCTAAATGTAATGTAGTGTCTCGTCAGTCTTCAATAGAGTGTTTTACGGGTTATATAGTTCCATTCATGCTTTATTTTGTTTGAGCAACGCTTTCAACGTCTTGTTTTCTTGTCAGAAATGGTTAGAGGTGAGCGGCAGTAGATCAAGACAGCTACCGACGTGTGAACTCTGCAACTACCAGTTCCATCGCAGGAAGAAGTTCAGAGTAAGTTCTGTCGAAGGATGAAATTTAGGGTATGTTTTTTTCGCGCCAAGCTGTTTGTGTTAATATGGACGATGAAATTTTTTAGGATGAGGAATTAACTTGTTGGGTTTGTGAGGAATCGCGTATGCAGGTGTGGAGTAAGAGGAATCTTCAAGAGAAGTTTAGCTACGCGTTTTAAACCAGCGTTACTTAACTTTTGAGGGCTCAATGCCATCACAGAGTCACTTAACACTCGTGGCCCAGTACCGGTAATTAAGTAATTATGCCCGGTATCACATGATGAGATCGTTACACAGCGAAATGGATACGAAAACAAACAAATGTATGAGAAACAATCAGCAAATTGAAGTGAAACTGGACAGGGCTTGTGTCGAGAAAACATTTTTTAGGCGTCCGCTCGTGGCTCCCAGTCGCATGTGGCCATCCTGGGAGGCCACGAAACTCTGGTTCAGAAATGCTGTTCTAAACGGTCACCGGATAATCAGCGACTCTCGTCTTTATTTTTCATCAGGCAAAGGAAACTTGATCTTCAAGTGGCGTTATTTCGCCTGCATTACTATTGCCAACCTACGTTGTTTATTTCTAGCAAATTTCTTGTGCATACTGCAACATTTCGCAAATTTTTCCTCTACGTTTCAAGAAAATTTTCTCATTTTTTTCATGACCCTCGAATTTTTTTTTGGAATATTTAACTTTGAGATTAAATATTTTGGGACTTGTAACTCAAAAGCTAAAGCTTCTTTACAAAAAAAATAAAATGAGTGCATAATGCCAATTACCTACTCTACCAATGAACTCGGCAATTCAACGTAAGAAAAAAATCATGCTTTGACAGAGGTGCTTATTGGGGTTCTCGAGTGATTATTGAGATCATTAGTTCTGCATACGAGTATTTAGCCTCAAATGTTCTCATTTTGTATCAATATTCTGTACTTTGGCTCCATACTCCCACTTCACATCAGTATTTATCAGTTCATTGGTGCTAATACTCTAAATCAGTGTACGTTTAGATTCGGGGCCTCAACTTCATTCATGTATAGTCTATAGATCTGTAGTTTAGAGAGAAACGTGCACATGAGTTAAAATACAAGTAAAATCTGAGCAGTGACCCTTGACTTGCATTGAAGAATTCTCGTTCTCCTTCATGAGCGCTGTTCTGTGTTACAGCTGCGGCAGTGTCAGATGCCAACCTGCTCGCGCCTAGACAAGATCCTACACAGCGTCTTCTTAGTGTGTCTCTTGGTGATGGTGACCTGTTCAGCCGTTACTGTAGTCTGCTTCAAGCAGGTGAGTCTTGGTGATGATGGCTGCTCGACTGTATGAGCTGATTGTACAAGGCAGGGCTGGGCTGGTTGACTACAAAGCTGCTTAACTGTGTAAGGTAGGGCTGCTTGACTGTATGAGGCAAGGCTGCTTGACTGTACTAGGCTGTTTGACTGTGTTAGGCAAGTAATTATTGGCTCTTGCATATGTTCTGAAAAGTAACAGTAGCGACTGGAGGGAGAAAAGCTGTGCTTTTACTACATAGTGACTTATCTTCGTTTGTTCTATTGGCATGATGTTCGCACAGTTATTTCCACAACGTAAGCGACGTGTTCTGTGTGCGCAGAACTCGAACCCTACGGTGAAAGGCCTGGACACGGAGCTGACGAGCTCAGAGGTGGTGACGCTGACGTGCGGGGTGCTCTTCTTCGTCGCCTTCTTCGTTGCCATGTACGTCGAGGTGAAGGCCACGGACACCTTTTACAGGCTGTGTACCAGCTTCTTCTACATAAACCAGACGATGCACATCTACGAGTATGACAAGAAGAGGGACACTCAGTACACATGTGGGCCCAGCTCCAACGCCCCTGTCTAGCTATGTTGGGTCCTCTAAACTAACGCTGTACGTTTTAAGACTATGCTTAACTTCGTTTCAAATCAATGTTTAAGTTCTAACTGAGTTTAGGTTTCCCAAAGAAGCTCATAAATGATGTTTATTCTCCAAGTTTCTTAAGTATAGGCTGTTGGCTTTCAATGAGAGAAAGATTCATTTTGCTCATAGTTTCTGGATAGATCGTACCTGCTTCCTTACGAACATTTACCAGGCACGCAAGGTTCACGTTGCTTATGCTTTACAGGCAGCGTGTGGGGCGTGTCGCTAGCACGCATTTGAGGTATGCTTTACATCTACCCACCGCTTTTATCTCGCCGTGTAACGCTTAGTTATGCTCCGTAGAAATACAAGCATTGTGATAACTTAAACGACTCGGGTTTCATTACGCAAATCCTATGATTTTTTCTGGGGAATAGTGTCCAAAACGTAGCGGTGCCTTCAGTATTAAATTTAAATTTTATAGAAAATCCATTCATTGTACTGGTATCTGTGTCCACGTTACAAAGCTATCGGTGTTGGTGGTTCAAGGCGCCTGCAGACAATGGTAGATGTGGTGACCGACCGACCACTCGTCAACGCGTGAAGGTACCCGAGCATCTCAGTTGATTCTTTCCATTTGAGAATTATTGAGCCCTTCCTAGTCTTGTATATATTCGTTGACTTCTCCAAAACAGTTGTTGTGACTGCCATAATAAATGTTACGTTGGCTATATAAAAGCCAATGAACAAAAGCTTATTTGTTTGCAATTTATACATAGCGGGCATTGTTCAACAATCGCAAATTGTTTACAGCTATAGCAGCAAGTGTACTTAACGATGATGTACTTCCATGGTTTGTGAATGGTGTGTGTGTGTCTGCTGATCTGTTGCAAGCTCGGTCTTGTGAGACCACCTGCATCAGAAACTATGTGTGCTTTTCAGCTATTCAAGCACACTTCGGAAATCATTTTCATGATTACCTAATTTGTATGTTAACTTGAGAGTTTAGAATAAAGCCAACATTATCTTTTCCCGCTCCCAATCACAAATAAAACACAAAAGCACAGATGTCCTCTATGTTACTGGTGTTTCATTAATTGCGTACTACTACGTACTCGAGCTATGCTGCTCGTGCATGCTGTCAGTCATGCTGCATTGCGTGCTGTCAGTCATGCTGCATTGCGTGCTGTCAGTCGTGCTGACAGTGAAGCACAAATGAGGCGATCATGACATTTGTTGGGGGGCTAACTGTAGCTTCACAGTTAGACTGACTGTAACCTGGGCATCCTCCTGACTCAAGCAGTGCGACGAACTGTGCTGCCTTCAACATGATAAGATAAACAAGTTTGTAGTCAGAAGCATTTGAAAAAAATTCCGTTTTTTTTATTTAATCCTCTTTTTCTATGTTAGGTCTACAGCTTTCATCCGCTATAAGAAATTCTTTCCAGAAATTGTAATCATAGAAATATGTTCTTGCTCTTCATTACTGAACTCGACAATTGCAGGACTTGCGTGAAGTGCCTTTACCTGTGGAGGTTGTGGTGAGGGCAGAGTCAGCAGCTATTTTGTTATTCTAACTTTAAGACCACATTGTTAAGTTCAAGCAGGGCTTTCGATATTGCTTTAAGAGTTCTATGCCTAAATTAGCTTCGGGTGTTGATATCGTTTAGTAAAAGTGTGTGTGCGTGAAGTGCGAAATGATGCCGTGTATGGCATCACAGCATGTGTGGTGTGGCGCTGCGTTGAGTTTGTCCCTCCAAAACTAAGTTGATCAGAGAAATTAAAACTTTGAAGGCAGTTCCTACACTGCTCAACGCTACAGCTCGTGCATTTTTAAATCTGGAAATGTGGTGAATTTGTATGTCATCAACGAGTTATTATTAATTACTACAGTTGTGTTTAACTTTTTATTTAAATTCTTACCTGGCAACAGCAAGTTGTCCTGAAAGTGGCGCACTCGTTATTGTTCATTTCAGGTGATATCGGTGTATCGAAGAAAAACATCTTGAACATAAAACATATCTGCTTTCCTGATACACAGTAGTCTTAGAACTTGGATGTTTCGCAAAAAATTGAGGATATGCGAGAACATTTCACCACAGCGAACAGAGATCGAGGTCTCCATTACTCTAAAGTTTGTTTGTGATGCTGCAGGCAGCGCAGCGTCTTTGGGTGCTTGCTTGCATTTATAAAGAAAAATGTGAGTTATTGTCTTCTGGAGGGCCTAGATCAATTCTATTGCTCGCACGAGGACCAGAAAACTAATTTGTGCGTATTAAATTATATTCCTTGACAATAATCTAACTATGCAGTACAAATTTGTATTTCTATTCATATTAGGAGAATTGAGATGCCTCATCTGGAAAAATACGTTTTCTTCATAAAACGGCTGCCCTCTTAATTCAGAAGAAATGTCAGGGTACATAGTTATTGTGATATTAAAATTTCTGTAATTCCCGTAATTGGAAAGCATTTTGGTTAGTACCCAGAGCAGCATTCTAGTCGTTGACTTCCTGCTTCAGGTCGATGTCGTATCAGCTATAGAAACTCCTCCAGTAGCGGCTGTGGCGGGCCTGGTCTCCGTAGTAATGATGTACAGCGCAGTTTGTTTGTTATAGTGTAATTACAATAAGTGTAACATTGTTGAGTCATAAGGCTGCGCAGGCTGATCCTATGTGGCCTAAGTAAGAAATGGTCAACATTTGAAATGAAGTTGATTGCAGCGAGACAGCCGACAATATTTATGCGCAGTGTGATAGGTTGCTAGGCTTGAAGGCTGGGGCTGATGTGACGAGCCCGGTGTAAATACTTGTGATTTCGTACCTACTGTCGTTTTTGAGCGACATTCCAATGTTGATAAATGAATAAAAAGGGCTTGTTGTGTGCAGTGAGACCATCAGGACACGACGCAAAGATCCCTTTGAAGGGTCGTCTGTGTTTGAAGTAACGTATATTAATGCAGAATTTTATATGAATTCAGAAGGTTTGCATTTTAGTTTTAATATTAACCCATGCTAATACTAGCACTTGTTTGTGTGATCGTTATGTATTCTCTTTCTGGTTATAACCGCTATCAGTTCTTAGTGATTAGTTCCCATTTTCTGGCTCGTACTTTCTTTGTCTGCATAGCTCGATTAATTTTACAGCAACGAAAAAATTGACTCGTTCCGAAAAAGCTGCTACTCAAGATGAGTGGGACTTAATAATAAATTGCTCAAATATGTTAGCTGTATCATGGTGGCTGCGTGATAATAGTGATGCAGTGGTGCACCTTGGCAGTTCGCTTCTGCCTGCGTCCGCTTACACATTTACTATGACGCTAGGAGAATTTGTAGGTAGAAATCTTACCTTTTTCCGCCTCATTTTTTCTATCGCCTCTTTTTTTCTATTTTGAGTGTCCTGCTTATTGTGAAAATAGCATCCTCTGTGCGCGTCTTTGATAGTTTAGTGTGTACCATATTTATCAATATTTGTTAGTTCCAGAATCGCCCACTTAAAATACCTGCACGGCGATGTAACACATAATCTAGTCTTCGTTTCTGGGGTCTGCATGACGTTTACTAGGCCTGCACAATGAGCATTAGTTTGTCTTACGTGAGACCAAGTCTCGTACAAATGTTGCTCTTCTTTCTCTCTGTCCTGCTCTAGTCATGTTCTTATTCTATTTGTAGCTGGAAAACAAAATGCCTTCACTGCGTCGCTCAGTTGGAGGTCATCATTCGTATGGCGTACGTGAGCAGTTGCAACTGATGTCAGTTGCACAGTCATGGCTTACTAGTGTTTTGTAGGATCCTCATGAGGTCACGTGCATTTCCCAACGATTTCATGAAAAACTTACTTGACTATGCATACTTGTGTTTTGCGATGTTTAGCGGATAATTGGTGGAAACAAGAAATACAGTACTTGTTGCTGATGTTTAAACAAAAGTCTTCCGACTGTGATCAACCTGTCATTACATGGCTTTCTTAAAATGCATTTTTATAGTCAGACCTCGTCAGTACGCTCTACGGCCTTTCCGTTACACTGTGTTATTCGAAACGAACCATTGCCCGGTTAGCGGCTATGGTTGTGAAAGTTTTGAGTTTTTATGGTCAAACAGATATCTTCTCTGCATTCTTTGTTCTCATTATTCACAACACTTCTTGAGGATGTCTTGTAGATTTTCCAGTGGGTAACATATTAGCGGAAGCCGCTGATAGAGCTGATCTCCATCAGCTTACTTGGGGATTATTTGTGTTTTAAGGGCATCTGGAACTCAACATGAAATCAGCAGTGCATGTTTCAGGAGTATGCTTTGAGTCTGGTTCTATAGCCCAATGTGTCTTAACATCAATACCTCTCCACTTTCTCTTTAACTGAGAAAGCCTCCGTATCGTGCATCTGAACCTCTTGAACAAGGATCGTCTGTTTCCTCCAACCTTAATGTTTTCATCGTTGTGAGATGCTTTCTGTCCATTGTGAAATTTTTCCAAACACTGAATAAGAGATCTATGAAATAAAATTGTATCATGGTTTGAAGAAAGAGAAGCGCCTATCATGATTTACAGTGATGTAATTTCGTAAATATAATCATAATGATAAATTCTCCTTTCTCTTGGGATCGTCTTCCGACGGTATTTGAAACATGCACGCATTTTCAACGGCATTCTTGGTGTCTGTAGCTACTTGACTTCTCGAGTGTTCTGTTGCACTCATTCTCGCCATCCTTTTGTCCTTTTTCTTCACTGCTCAAGTGTTCCAATCTACTCTTTCGTTACTGCTATTGAGATTTCTGTCTCGAAAGAACTAATTTAAGATTTCTAAATTAATTTCAACCATTTCACGAAGAAGGAAAAATTGTCCTGTTTTTTATGCTTAGCTTCTGGCACTTATAGGCCACTTGAAAGCCTCAAGGCCTAGCTTGTGACTGTTATAGGCCTCAAGTCTAGTTTCTGACACTTTAGGCCTCAGGGCACTACTAGGCCTCAGGGCAGCGGTCCTACTGACAGCCACACACCAAACATGGACATGGTGACTTCTATCAGCTCATACTTAATGTCACGCTCTGTAACTTCTGATAAAAGGGTTTTTCAGCTTTACGAGTCAATTATTATGTACATATTACAAATTGATATAGAAGACAACGATATGTTGTACTGGTGCTCTGCATTATATGCTAGTTGGTATTGCAAGTATTTCTTTAGGATCAAACAAGAAAGGAGTTTTAACTTCTCTAGATTTAGGTGCGCTATATTTTTTACCAGTACTTCTTAATTTGTTGAAGTAACACCAATGAACTCTCAGAATAAAGTTGTAAAGTTAATGCACTAATATTTACTATCCTTTTCAATGTTTTTCTTTGTGAGTTTGTGCTCCTTTCAGAGTTTTGCCATCTCGTAGTCTATGTTCAGAATATTTGGAAACTACTCAATTTCTTGCAGTGTGTTTTTGGCACTACTGAGACCAGTGATACTAAATGAGCTCTATTACCTTATGACTTAGATATAATTCTTTTAAGCTTCATGAACAGCAAACGAACTAGCTAGTTTTCTCTTGCTTCTCTGCAATGAAGTGTTCAGTTCTATTTAAAATATGGTCGAAATCGAAAGTCAAATGAGAACTTAGCAGACTAATTACATAAGTTACAAACTTGAGATACCACTTAAAATAATAGCTTAATCTATATATGAGTGCATTGTTGAAAGACTTCGACATTGGAGAAAATATAAAGCGCAAGACGTATGTACTCACAATTTACATATTCTAGACTGTCTGATGCAGCTCTGACTCGGTTGCTATGAATTGCTGCTTCTAAGCTTCTCGTTGACGAATGCTGAAGAAAACACTCAGATTAGTAAGCTAAATGACAGGAGGCGATTGCGCTTCATCAGGATGTGGAAAGCCAATTATATAAGGAAATTTAAAAAGCAGTCATATCAAGCTGACAAATTCATTATCAAGAGAGGGACAAACAGCCCCTCCCCCAATCTCTAACTAAAGTTATTCCTCCCACACTCCTCGATTGATTGTGATGAATATGATAGGCAAGACTGATCTGTGACCTCTGGCACATACTACAACATCGAAGAGAAGAAATTGCACCGCAATGAACATGGAAAATTATTCAACATTCTGTCCTTCTGGGTTGTGACTTGAGACAAGCTCGTAGGTAAATGTGAGGATGAAATGGAAGATCTAGGAATAGTCGATTTTTCTAATGTTTTACGTAATAAGCAGAAGAAATTTGAGTGTTGTGAGAAGATTTCAACCGGAAATAGTGCAGCACAAGCATAAGCCGTCAACCGCCCGGCTACGTTGGTAGATAACCGATAGGCTACAGAGAAAAAAGAAATCAAGAGAAATTTCATTTCTAATGAGTATCTAATACATACACATTCAATTTTTAACAATATGCATACGCCTTAAAACTAGTGATGATGCTCCCAATGACTGTTCCCGTCATCTGTGCCGCAACCTGTTTTGAAAGCCATATGAGTAGTGAAGAACAATAACTTTTCTTACTTTGAATAAAGTCGAGAACAAGAAATTTTCTCATAACACAGCTACTCTGTTAGTTGGTTTGCCAAACGTACTGTATTATGGTCCAAAATTTGGTCCAGACCAAACGCCAATCATTAAAGAATCATTAAAATACAGAAAAAAGTCTCTTATAAATAACACTATGATCCTGCTACCAAACGAATGCAAACTGAACGTACATATACTAATAACGTGTACAAATTATTATCATTTTAGTCTAACTATTCTCCAGCTCTATGGTGAACCAAAATAAGTTGGAGCTTCTGCAATTATTGGATGGAGTGCGTCGTCGTCTGCAAAGACTTGTGGCGCCATCTCTTCGCAAAAAATGAAAGATTGTGGTCACTAAGGAGATTTCTCAGGTAGAAGGTAGCGTTGATACGAAGTGTTTGAGTATTTTTGTGTATTGCTTTCCGTACGGTGCTGTGTTCTTCAGTTGTAGCATTTTATCAATAATATAATCCTATAACTCTTGTCTTTATCTAAGTTATTGAAAAGAAGCGCAATTTTCGGTGTGCAATAGTTTCTAAACATGATCTGTGTTGGCGTAGCAACGGATGCGGTAGCCATAGTGATATTGGCATCTATTTAACCAGAGGTGAGATGCATGTTACAAAGTCACACATTCACTATTACACGTTGATTTTCTGTTCTTTTCTTGACCATTATGTTTTTAATCAGGAGAAATTAATTGTCTTCTCTTGTGTCTGCGATGTAATTTTGAGTAATAATTGTTTTTCTGACTTCGATTAGGACAGAAATTAAACATTTTCCATTATTTATTACAAGGAACAACTGCCTAATCTCATCTGGATACAAAACCTTTTGAAAATTGTTCATTTAATTTTTTTATGCTATGAGATTTTAATGTCTTTGTTACCATTTGGGTGAATGGAAGCGCAAGCACCTGCTGCCTACTGTTTGTTTACCGGTTGTCATAGTAACGGATGGCCAACCAACCCTCACATGACCGCAACCCCCGTACAAGGCGTACAAATGCTGCCATGGTGGTCATCCTATGATGAATATGACCTCTCTTTTCAGCCTTTATGTTATACCATTTTATCAAACACCATGGATTTTAATTTACAACGCACCAGAGTTTACTATTTTTCTTTGATAAGGAGTAGCTACATGATGCCTTGGTACTATGCCAAACAATTTTTACCTTCAAAATAATTGTACATATATATATTATGTGAAAAAATGTTTCATGGAAAATTTTTTATTGATTTATTTAACCTCATAACTTATTTGCTTGATGTTTTCTTTAACTGTTATTGTGTGAATTGTGTATATAAACATACATTTTTTATTGCATGAATGCAAGTAGCAAAAAAGTGGTTATGCTCACAGCTCTAGTAGAATTAGTTTACTTTATATAGTAACTCATCCATAATTATTCTCATAAGAAAACCTAAAGTGAACTGTCATATGACTTGTCTTTGTTGACATGACAGGTTATTTGTATCCTTTGCAATTCTACCTTTTATATAAAGGTATAGTTTTAGGATAATAAGATAGTATAAAATATTCAACTCAATAAATACACATCAGAACCTAGTACCTTATTATTTTTTTAATTTCCCATGAGTTAATAATTTCCTGATAGTGCAATAGAAGCAATATTCTTTGTTAACATGTAATTTTCCATCTTTTATGGACAGCTCTTGATCAATCCTTGATGATATTTTTTGTCTTGTGATTCATGTTGAGTTAAAACCTATTACTAGGAGCACACTGTCTTGTGTTGTGTTGGATATTCAAATTTCTTGAATTTGTTTGACATTTTTGGTCTATTTGCTTAAATATTTCAGTACATAGTATGAATACTACATGTGATATAGCAACTTGAGAGGCACAGCTACCATCACTAATGTAGTGGTATTTTACTTTCTAGGGTACTTTAAAATTATTGTTTATGTTGACATTATGTCTCAGTATTTGGGAAGCTTTTTCCACTAGCTCTCTCTATTTTTGGAAGGATCTTTCCTTTCTCTTGCTCATGTTTTTGAAGCTATGCTTTGTATTCATACTAGCATAAGAAAAACTTTTTACTGTTCACACTCATTTCATACAATGTTTTGTACTCTGTTCAAATATTAAGGACACTTCAAGCTAATAATGAGCCAGTATATTTTCAAGAATCAAATCTACTATTCTCAGGCAGGAGATTCAAGCCCAACTTTCTATTTGCATTACTGTTCATTAAATTACCTCAGGTGTGACATTTTCTTCCTTGTATTTACCTTCACTAAATCAATTTACTTATGATGGTCTATTTTATATTTTATTTTATGATCCATGATAGCTTGTGAGAGTATGTCATGGGTTGAGATTTTTGGTTGGCTGGAACTCACTGTATTTTGCTGTGATGAGTATGTTAACTTTCAGTGGTAATTGTTTTAATTTTCTGTTTCTACTCTTCTTTATAACATTCTGCCTCCTTAAAATCATAACATGTTTATACTTTTTTGTTATAAATTTTTTGAAACCAATGACAAGGCATAACCACCTAAAGATCTTATCTGCTTTATTTTTGGTTTGGGATATTTCTAATGTTTGAACAAAATTGTGCAGATTGTTCATCTTGCAATCATCATTCTGTTCTTGAAAAAGAAACTTGATGTGTGTGGAAGTCACTTTCCTTTTTGATGCTGGGGTAGTACATATGATTGGGATATCTACCCAAGTCACTAATGCCTGTATTCATATATGAAAATGAGGGCAGTGATTTCTGTTGAAGAACCTGATTTGTTGAATTAGGAGATAACTTAATGTGTGATGGTTGTCTGGCATCTCTGAGCACAAGTTTGGTTAAGAGATAATGCATTTTAGAGTGTCACTGTTGCTGTTTTTCAAACAAATGTAACATTTACTTTAGATTTTCCTCAAAAAGTTATGGATCACCTCTTCATGCACTATTCAGTTTAGCCCTTCCATTACTGCAGTCAACATGTTCTGTTTCTATGTGTGTGATGTTGCAGTCTTATGTTATATATTGCATTACAATGTTGTGCATTGCTATGTATGTAAAATATGAATGCAATCAAACATGCAGTAGCATGCTTGTTAACACCATACTTCTTGAACTAACTAGGAGAGACACTACTTGCATCACGTTCCTATATCCTGATACTTTCTGATATCTGTAAGCTTGTGTAGGTTGTATATTAAATGTTGGCTTCCTGGCATGAAACATCTATTGCATAGTTATCTCTGAATTCATAAACTTTGTTAGATGTAATTATTTTGTTCAATATATGAAAATACTGAAGTTTTTTGCTGCCATTTTTACCATTGATCTGTTCATTGTGGAATTAAAACTAATTTAAAGTGTCCCCTCCTGTTATGGTCAGTACTGGTATTGAACCAAGTTGTATACATATATGGAATTTTGGCCCATCTGGAGCATGTATAGGATCTTAGCTGATGTGTAACCTGTGAGTGAAAGGCATCATTATTCTAGCTACACTGAAGACTTCCTGTAGGTAGAAAAGATTCCATACAAGCTAACACTCTAATGTTTTACAAAAACATTTGTCTTGTTCTATCTTGTTTTATTGGTTTGTGGCAGTCACCACAACTTATGACAGTTTTAATTGCTTGTGCAAGTGATAGTTTCAAAGCTTTGTGTAATGGAGTCATGTATAAATATTAGTCAGTAGCTGAACAGTCTTCAGTTTTGATGGTGGTGTGTATTTGTTTACCTTTGTATTGAAGTTTTCAAGTACATGAAACTAATGTAGACATTGTTTCATTAACCCTGCTTCACTACACATATTTTCTGGAATTTAATGTAGATTTTCTCTTTTTCAAGACTTTACTTCTTTTTCTATGTTGATGTTTAGTTAGGTACTCATGCAAGGCTATTCGTAAGACTGGAGCTGTGTCTCCTGCTGGTAAAATGGTCTCACACATGAATACTCTACTCATTTTGACAGCAAATGTCAGGGAATTGTTCAAGGTGTTTTTGATTGCACCCTTTCGCTACCGATGTGATCATATGTTCTGCATAAAGTTGGGATAATATGTCTCTCTTCCAAATACCAATATGACAGTCAATCCCAAAATATTTTTAGGCCTACCATCATACCAACGTATTTTGGATTTTTTATGGGGCTATTTTTCAGTTGCTTTTTAAACATAAACTAAATTTAGACAAAAATATTTTCGTAGTGAAAGTGGTAAAGTCATGTTGGAGTTACCATTTAACCCTGGAACGACGGATAAAAGGATAAAAATAAGCAGCATCGGAGGCTAGGTGGGGCTATGAGGCCCAGCCACTTTTCAATTATTTTATTGAATTATGCCTTTTATTAAAGTTATAGAGTTTCATTCTCTAAAAATTATTTAATAACAATTTACGGGCTTGTTAATTTTGATACTGGGCCTCTCAGGTCCACTTCGTCATTCCAGAGTTAATATTGTATTCCAGATAAGAGAAATATTTTGCATTATTACAGGGAATTAGAGCAATGAAAAGCAGACATTTTTTGCTTTCATTTGTTTCAATTGCATTTCTTTTACCTGAATTTACATGCAATTTTTATATTAATGGGTAATGTTTATACAGTTGGATTTAAAAATTATATTAAGACAGATATTAATTTTTACCTTGAAAGCATACCAGATATTTTCTGAACATCAATTGTAAGAATAAAGAGTTGAGGTTGTGTCGGTCATTTGAGCAGACAACCTCACCAGTTACATGTTGGTCACCAATTCTAGGGTTGTCATATTTTTTCAATGCAAAAAGTTAATCATCGCATGGGACTAGACGGTTTGTTAGCTACCGTCGGACGATTTAGTAATACATTTTGTGGGAGTCAAGGTTTAGTTAGAAGGGTTTTAGAGTTTGCTTCCTTTCCCTCACTGATGTGATCAATGCGTTGCTAATGCGACTTTCTGATCGAATACAATTACTTCTTATTCTTGCCTTGACATTTGATGGCGGTTCGAAAATAATGCGAGACATTCTAATCGTGGACAGTCTTTCATTGATAACGAGGTGTAATGAAGTCTGTTGGATCAAATATAAGCAGTAGGCCTGAAACTAAGATACATTACTAATCGTGACGTACTTTTGCTGTCAGGATCTCGGGCCCAAGTTTTAGGAATACTGCTTGACTCGACAGTTTTTGGCTCCCAAAATTAAAATTTCGATCACGTGTTACCCTTTTTCCCGTCTAAAATACCACTTAGTTCAAGCTGCAAGGTTTTCTGGTTAGGTAAAACTCTTCTATTTACTGTAATTGTAGTGCAGTACTTTGTAAAGAACTTCCATAAAAAATTCGTATTAAATTTAGTCCCATATGAATTCAGTCCCAAAATGAGTATTTTACCTGCTCGCCTGTTGCTGAAGCACGAGTGGACAAGCGTGCCGTTGAAGTGAGGACAAGTTCAGGCGACCCTGTGAGTTGTTTAGCATTTCATGCTTTGATGTCGACCAAGTCTCCTCAAGCTCCACTGGCGCGGGTGGGACTTGATGGAAGCCCAAAAACGTGGCACGAGCTCCAAAAGTCGTCAATGAGCAGCGTGAAGAAGCCTAATTTTTGACGAGAAACCTGCAGATTTTTCAATGAATGCGAGCGCCTGATGGGCGTTGATGGGAGAGGGAAGGTCATTTTGACAGCTAGTTTAATGACTTAGAACCCTTATAATCTCAAGTTATTCTTGCCTTCACTAAAAATTAGATGTTTCACTCTTCGTTTAAAAGGTGTGTATTTGTAGGTGCAACATCCAAGGAATATTGTCGTACGTGATGTGTGTTGCATAAATTGTATACTCCCGGTCTTACTTTCAACTGCAGCAAAAAGTACTTTCGTTTTCATGATTTTGTAGCTCTAGTGGTAAATAAATACCAATTTGAATTCCACGCATTAAAAGTTCATGTAGTTAGTGTCTGGAAAAAAGGAATGTTGGGTATTGTGTTCTGACCCCAGAAACTGTCGCTATATCAGTGGAAATTTTATGTCATGTAGCTTTATTTGAAATTTCAAGACGCGA
Organism: Trinorchestia longiramus; assembly: GCA_006783055.1. NCBI lineage: Eukaryota > Metazoa > Arthropoda > Malacostraca > Amphipoda > Talitridae > Trinorchestia > Trinorchestia longiramus. Next base: position 30,909 of record VCRD01001158.1, on the reverse strand, counting down.
TGCTGGATGCTCATTGGTTGCTGAGGCGAGTCTGTCAACCCGAATGACCCAATATAAAGTTGTATTCCTTAACAGAAGTAGCTTATGACCTGACAAAAATATAGGAAATGTAGATGTGTAGCGTATGGGGGATAACAGGATAAAGATACTGGCATGTGAAGGAAATTTAGAATAAAAGGGGTCTGGAAAAAGCGAATATGGAGGATGAAAGGATGAGGGGAAAGCTGATATGATGGAGAAAATGATAGAGGAATTACAAACACGGTGGATAAGCAGGTGTAGGGATTGTCATGGTATGCGTCGTGTTGACCTCCCGCTGGCGCAGCACGGCAGCACGCCCTGTGTCCCACCTGCAGACCTCCCTCTGTCCTGCGTGTGCTGGGGGACGAAGTCGCTGCAGGGACTACGCTGTTCCAACGTCTCAACAGGCTGGACATTGCAGGGGTGAACATCACAAGTTTTAGTACTAAAGTAGCGTGTATGGGGTGCATTATTTGAAGGCCGGGAGGTGTTTCAGGGTGGTTCTTACAGTCATGACCAGCGGCAACATGACATGTGTCCGGAATTACGCTTTTGTTCGGGACGTGTGCTGTATGAATTACTATTTGGCCTCTGTAGGGTATTCTCATGAGCATTATTTCCTCCTGGCCTCATCAGTGTGGCTCGTTCTTTAAGGAATTAGTGCTGAGCTCTATACTGGAGTTTGCGTTTGGTTAAGCCGTTTGTTTAGAAATAACATTGATTTTTTCCTGTTGTTGAAATCGTAGATTGTTTTACCCGTGGGGTCCTTTTTTCAATTATGTTGTCTCGCCTTTCGTTTCTTGTAGGTACTGTGCCTGTAGCGTTCATTGGTGACCAGAACTGTACAATAATTACGAGTCCTTGTAGTACTTCTTTATTGAAGTCTATTTGTAGTTACATCGTGATAGTCGTCTTACTGTAAATAATCGGACATGGGGATTGCAATCGGCCTTAAGAATGATGAAATTCTATTACTTTTTAATTTGAAGTAACAAATTATTGTTGTTACCTTGTCTGTTTGCTCGGTGCAGACGGCTGTATCAGTTGGTGTAATTATTGGGGCATTGATGTGCCAATCATTGCTGGCCTGACTGCTTAACCTGTTGATGTTTGCATTGCGGTGTTTGCCCCAAGTTAAGCTTATCGCTTAACCACACAGCAGTTGTATCACTGATACGCTAACTGGTCGTTCGAAGCGAGTGTTGCTGACTTAAGTGTTTGTCTTTCACGATGTGGGTGTTCACTCACTTAGTGTTGTTGACCTACAGTGTGGATTGCTCTGTTATAAGATTTAGTACGTGTAGCTTGGCATAAAGTGAGGCGTTTAGAGCACGTGCTTTTCTCCGTTATGACGTATTTTGTTCTCACGTGCCTGCAAGCATATCACTGAAATAATGGGAGTGTTTTCCTCTGAAATTCGTGTAGAATTTTACGTGCAGAAATAAACATTGATCACGGAGTTGATCCTTTCTATCATATGTGATCAAATGAAGGGAATGGAGTTAACATACATTTCTTCATTATGTTTTTAATTACTTCCTACTGGCAAATCACTCGCAAGTGCATCAGCTATTGATCGATATCGCACATTTGAAAATTTTTTGCTAATTAAAATTCCTAAATTTTGAATTCGTAATTTTTTCTATATATATTTTATGATCATAATTATGACATTTTGCAAGATAAATACTAATTTGATATAAAATCTTTATTGGCTTAATCATCGAAGCTAAACGCCGGTGTAGTTTTGCTTCTCATTAACTGGCCTGTAATGTAGGGCTTCCTTCCGCTCGGGCTGATTGCTGCAACATTTCCCTGCACTGACAAATATTGCTAGGCATCTATGGCTGAGGGAGGAGGGTGCGGGTTATTGCAATAGGCTGGAATGCGATGTTCGTTGAGGAGTTTGAATGAAATTTCTTTGTTTTCGTTATTACATGCATTTTATTGATGTATGTTTATGAGTTTAGCGCTGCTCAGGGAAGTGGGGATGGCACATTGGCAAGTTGTAAAATTTCTGCCGTTTTGATACAATATTTGATCTCGTGTGTTGGCTGAAGTGTAGAGTTGTTAGTGAGCGTCAGTAACTTAGTTTGAATTGCGTTGTTACTGCCAGCAACACCAGTGGTGTTGTAACTGCCACCAGTAGTTCTGCACACTGCAACACCAGTGGTGTTGTAACTGCCCCCAGTAGCTCTGCACACTGCAACACCAGTGGCGTCACTGCCACCAGTAGCTCTGCACACTGCAACACCAGTGGTGTTGTAACTGCCACCAGTAGCTCTGCACACTGCAACACCAGTGGTGTTGTAACTGCCACCAGTAGCTCCTAAGATCGTGCAATTCTCAAGCTCTCATTTTCTTGCTTATTAATAAAGCTATAAATGACGTGAATGTGTGCTTAAAAATTGTGACAAAATTTTACTTCTTATAACTTTTGTCATATTTTAACACGTTA
>VCRD01001158.1:0-27798 GCA_006783055.1 Trinorchestia longiramus | reverse complement strand
GTTATAGACTAAGATTTAGTTACACTGTACACTAGAGTTATAGACTAAGATTTAGTTACACTGTACACTAGAGTTACAGACTAAGATTTAGTTACACTGTACACTAGAGTTATAGACTAAGATTTAGTTACACTGTACACTAGAGTTATAGACTAAGATTTAGTTACAGTGTACACTGGAGTTATAGACTAAGATTTAGTTACACTGTACACTAGAGTTATAGACTAAGATTTAGTTACAGTGTACACTAGAGTTATAGACAGTAGTGTGAACTGTGTTGTGAGTGCATGCAAGCTTATGTGGAGGAATAATGTGCACACATGATGTAGGATTTAAATGAATTATCTTTTAAATAGAGAAGATACAGATAAAATGAATTTTTGTTTGTTAAGAAAATGCTTCAGAGACCAGCCTTGTAATTTGTCTGCAAGCCTTTGAACGTGTGAATTTAATGTATTGACGAGGATACAAACACTTTCTAGTTTTGGTGCTGGATCTAACCTTCGTCGTATTATGAAACCAAAAATGTATGGGATCGGTTTTGAAATTATTTTAGTCTTAATAACATAGTAATTCAATGTCTTGTACTCGTACGAGAGGCTGAAGAAGAAATGTTCACTGCTCAACCATTCATGATTTTCTGGAGTCATTTTCCCTAGTTCATGTCTTGTGTCGTAACCAACGCAGCCATGCAGGAAACACACATTCCATGTGTGGTAGTAACGCTCAAATTCCATTAGTATTTGTGCTAATTTACTGTGAATTTACAATAATAATGATACTGAGAATTTGCAACAGATCGAAACCGTTACCTTCTAATTCGTAATTAATATTGGACAATACTGCTATGCACTCAGCTACTTGTTAGCATCCTTGTTAACCATAACGGCCCCACGTGCCATACATATACAGGGTGTCTCAAAAAAATGTACTCACCCTTTAACCGTTGCTAACATGCTGTCTTCTTTATGTTGCAGGTGTGAGGTTCGAACCTTTGCGAACATGATTAAATGTGATCAAAGAATCATGTTCGCAAAGGTTCGAACCTTACACCTGCAACACAAAGAAGACAGTATGTTAGCAACGGTTAAAGGGTGAGTACATTTTTTTGAGACACCCTGTATAGTACATCAGTTTCAAATTAAAATTAAGCAAACTACAGCAACGAGCAGATTGAAAACTATACCTAGGCTCGTTTCTTACATGATCAATTGCCGTTTGATCGCGGTATGGTTTACCTGACGGTGCTCATTACTGTGTCACAGCGCTACAAGGCACAAAGCTCAGTCAACTATAAATTAATTTGGACCGTAAAGGGTTAACTGCTTTAGGCGGCGAGTTAATTTCAAGTAAACATTTTGTTGACTGTTCAGGTAGCGAGAATGAAATAAGGGAACTCATTCCTGTACTGCCCTCGTATGGCCATGCTGTAGGAGCAGAATGTTCTTTATTTTACGCTGTTTATTGTTCGTGAGAAATTGAGACGCTTGGATTTTTAACCGTAGGTTAGGAGAGAAATTTGTAGTATGTTGACCGTCTTGAGCAGAGGTTACCAACCCGGGGGAAATCTACCCCTGTGGGTACATTTGCTTATCTAAAGAGGTGTATTTAATGTTAGTTTATAGTTCTTAAAACTTGAAAGTTTTATTAAAAATTTAGTGGCATTTTATTTATCTATTCGCCGTTCTGTCGAAAAAATTTCAGGGGTACATGCTCATCTGTCGAAATACTGAAGGGGTACAAGACGAGAGAAAGGTTGGGAACTGATGATCTAGAGCGAGGGAGATGTCAAGACTGCGGCTGTCATCATAAACGAATACAATTTGGTTTCTGTGTCGTGGCTGCTCACAAGACAATTTCGCTTGAATAGGCTGCTATTTTTTGGAAAGCTCCACGCTTATTACGTTCTGTTAGTAAGGGACTTGCGTAAATATCTTCCGTCATAACCAGTAGTATCATTGTTGTTACCTGCATTAATTATTATATAGAAGTAAATAGACTTTAAGGAACGCAGTGTGGGGATTAAAAATAGAAATAATGGTGCATACGAGGTGAGGTTTTTGTGATGGTAGTGTTGAGTTGGGGGGTCCGACACTATGGTGATGACCTCAAGGGTCACCTAGCCATGGTAACAACAGTACACACGGCCTCTCAGAGCACAGGGGTACGTCCCACCACACCAATTTAATATTCTTGTACTTCGTGCTCTAAACAAGAATCTGTGTCCTGTCATGCACTTCTCAGCAATATATTGTAAAGTTCAATTCTTTTGAATAGTTAGTTTGAATAGTGTATAACTGTGGTCAGTCAGGCTTGAGGAAATGACTTCCTCATGCATGATTGATGGATTTACTTGAGACGGCATGGGGCTTGGGTATCGACCCAAGAATGGGTCAAACGGCTCGTGTCTTTTCAACACGCGTCCAGCTGTCTGGAAAACTATGCATGAACACGTGTCTCACATACCATGCAGTAATAATGAGTATATGAATAAAAATATTGGCTATTCTTATTCATATACTTCTATAACATTCCTTTGACTAAATTTTCATAATTTAGTACTGAAGCTTTCAAAATTGTTTAGACTAGACACATATTTATGTAAATAATCATGAGGCTATAGTAACCCTATTTGTTCGCGATGTGTACTGAAGAAACTTGGATAAATTTCGTCAAGGTGTTTTATATACATAGAAATTCACTTTTCATAGATAGAAATCATCTATCGACTGAATCTTAACTCTATTTACAAAACATGGATAAGTTTGACAGCAGGATTTGAGAGAGAAGGTTCAACATCGAACAAGATATCACCAGCACTATTCATAACAAAGTCAAAATTATTAGTCGAGATTTAACCTACAATTATGCGAATTTATTTTTAAAATTGGTTAATACGTATGTTTAAAACTTGTTCTTTTAAATTTTTAAGCCATATGCGTAACTTAATTTTTAAAGATATTGGACTATCTGTGTGAAAAGGAATTTGATTATTTAATTCCTGGGAGCATGAACTCGTGAACTATTTACATCCTAAGAACATTTACCGGGGATTAAAATATTATTTAAATCCTGGGAGTACTTACCGCGGAGTTTGTGAACTATTTATATCCTGAGAGCATTTACCGGGAATTAAAATATTATTTCAATCCTGGGAGTATTTACCGCGGAGTTTGTGAACTATTTATATCCTGAGAGCATTTACCGGGAATTAAAATATTATTTCAATCCTGGGAGTATTTACCGCGGAGTTTGTGAACTATTTATATCCTGAGAGCATTTACAGGGAATTAAAATATTATTTAAATCCTGGTAGTATTTACCGCGGAGTTTGTGAACTATTTATATCATGAGAGCATTTACCGGGAATTAAAATATTATTTCAATCCTGGGAGTATTTACCGCGGAGTTTGTGAACTATTTATATCCTGAGAGCATTTACCGGGAATTAAAATATTATTTCAATCCTGGGAGTATTTACCGCGGAGTTAATGGTTTACCAGCTAGACCAACAGGATACCGTCAACAGAGGGAGAGCTCGCTGCTGACGCAGTGAAGCGAGTTGAAGCGACTGGGCACCATGTGCGCCAACGAGGTACTGAACAGGTTTTGAACTGATAAACAATTTCTTATAATTAGGTATAGAGTTAGAGAAGTTATTATTCCTATACTACATTGTATCAATAAAGTGCCAATGTAAAAGATTTGCCGCGTTTTACTGGTATTTTACAGCAGTAAGTAGAAGTTGAGGACCAGAACCTTGGTCTACAAACACTGAATATTTAAGGTTTTTGAATTAAGGAATATTTGAATTGGATATTGAATCCTAAGATCATTTACAGGGGATTTAATAGTTATTTATTTGAATTCAGGGAACATTTACCTTTGAATTGTTTACCGTTTGTAACTCAAATAATTTCCAGGAAGTAATTAGGCTTTGTTTTACGTGGATCATAGTCTGTAAGGTGTCGTCTATGCTTGACGTGCCCACGTCATTTATGGATTTGGATTCAAATAGCAGCTCTCTTTCGGTCTTCTGTTCGTTCAAATTTCAGGGAGTTGTCTCCGTTAATTACTTCAGCATTCAAAGACTTGAGCATCTTTTTTAATCTGCCTGATGTTTGACTAGCTCTGAGTCTAACTTTTTCATATTCGAAGGCTACGAATGTTCCACTCGGAAGTCAATTGAAAAGGTGCCGGTGTTGCTTCACTGGACCATTTGCAAGCCTAATATCAGCCGTGCTCCAGTGTAGCATGTACTGACACGCGGGCTTGGAGCTTGGATTGAGGCCTGATTTTTTATACAAATTGGAAAACATTATGAATGGGAATCGTTTTATTCTGAAGAAGCTTGATTTTTCTGGTCAACAGAATTGGTTGTAATCAAATGCAGTTATAGTGTAAGAAAGCGCAAATGGGTAAGATTTACAGTGTTCTGCTGGGATTTTGTAACAGTAAGTAGAGGTTGAAGGCCAGAATCGTGGTCTACAAACAGCGTGATCGCCCCCTTCATTTGCCCAGTCTGGCGTGAGCTGCTGCAGGGCGGCACCCCTCAGTAACGAACCAATTACGGTGCCCGTTCGGCCGGCATAATCAGTAACGGTCACTACACTAGTGGCCACGTAATTACAGTTACGGAGAGCCACAACTACGGCCTTATTAGCGACCATCGCTGCAGCTGCTTACTAGTCTGTGTCGCCACAATAAATTACTTGTTTAAGTTCGCTATACCGGTAGCGCGTAAGCAATGCATATAATGCTAATTAGTGATGGTTTGCACATGTAGTGACAACTTTAATTCTGTATGGTCATGCTCATGGTAAAGGGATTAGTATTTCAATTGAGAACTTATAACTGTCTTGTTGCCAAGCAGTAAGGTGCGGGCTGTATGGTGACTATTATGATTGCTGCAAAATTCAGCAAATCCGTAATAAAGTTTTAAATTTGACCTTTAAACTAAGATTTGCTGTTCAAATCTTGACTGGGGACTACGCACAGGTGATTGCGTTCATACAGACACGCGGTCGTGGGTCAACTCCACCAGTTCAGTAGCACAGGCTAATTCTATGGTTTTGGCTCGTTCCAGGCTTCTCTTAGCGGCGGCTTCTCTTAGCGGCGGCTTGAGATAATACTTCTTGCGGGTTACAGTACTTGAAGCTGTATAAAAAAGGTGTCATTCTTTCTCGGGTGACTCCAAGACTCCGGTACTTTGTAATTATTGTTACACTTATTGCCGTGTATCGAGAAGCGACGTCCAGCGTGCAGTAAATGGTTAATATTAATTAAATGCACTCAAGTCCTCCATTGTATACCGAAGGGTCAAGGGACTCCAGAGTCAAGTTTGAACGTTCGATGCTTCAGCCTTGCCATGAATCATAGTACGGAGGAGCTGTTGTTGAAGAGTATCCTTCATACGTCATGGCACAAAAAATTCGTCAGTTAATGTTTTTTTCAGTGTGCAGAAACGACGCCACTCTCACTGGGAGGAAAGCGAACGTGGTTGACGAGCAGAATATATACGTAATGTGATGTGAGCACCACGTTCACCCTAACTCTTGATTAACTTAGACAAGAGCTGATGTAGGGCTACGCTTGGAAGTCACGTTTAGCTGCAGAACTGAACATTACTAAGTTCACAATTAGGTCTTAATTACAGCTTGCAGTGCAGGTGCTGTGCTTTAATTTAAAGCGAATCCTCCCGTGGCTACTGCTGGAGAATGCACTGCCAAGTACTTCGATGTATTTAGTGTATTAGGAGTAAGGGGTGGTTGACCCTTGTACTCCCGACCTTATTATCGACCGTGGAGACAAGGAACACGGCAGTATTGCTGTGCTGCAGCTGATGCTCGTATCGGGATCAATCATGGAGGTTCTGCAGTCTTAAGTGCACACACTAAAATTAATTGGTAATGAAGAAAAATAAGATTCTGTTGGAAATTTAGTCTGAGTGTACTTCAAACACGATATTAGGCTGATATATTTAGTTTTACCATGTTTTCATGTATGATATATTTTACAAGGATCTCAATCGGCCACGCTGCTTCCGAGAAAGTGTAGACGTGAGTTTCTTGCTCGAGCACATGACCTTTTAAGCAAAAAGGCTCGTCCAATCGAGTTATGGAAATTTTTGTTCTCTCGATGCAGTGATTTGATTTCAATTGTGTCTTAAGTGCTGCATTGGAAAGGTCACTCTCATTGAGCTATTTAAATGTAGGTGGCGCTCATTGATGGAGTCCAGGAGAATTCATTTGATCAATTACAGGCATTTAATTTCTTGAAAGAGTCGCGCTACTAATTTTTGAAACGGTGTCGATATCGTCGGGATGTGAGCGTGAAAAATTGCCATCCATAGCAGGTACAACAGAAGTATTTATGATAGTCCTGCACTCTCCGACACCTACTCTCTTGGACTTGCCTATTTATGAAGTCATCTTACTTCTTCACAGCGCGCAGTGCCGCATTTGTAGCTGTGTCCTAAAATTTTTCAATTTTAGCTACGAGTTTAGTTTCGGACAACTTGCTGGTAAGTTGACTGAAGCTATTTGACTGAACGAAGTATTACGTAAATTATCACTGGCATAGTAATGCAATTTCACCAGTTTTCACGAAATATATAGAATTAGGGACTAAAATAAATTATTTCTATTGTACTCCATGAGCGACTGTGGTCCATGTAAGGTTAAAACCTGGACTGAGTTATTTAAGTGATTGATCTTCAGACTAAATATGTATGGATGGTGTTCATTATTAATACAGCACGCACCAAGCTCCTGTAGAGAGCACTTCGTTGCATTCGATATGAGTTTGTTTCAGAGATGTTTTCTGCATCCAAAGTACAGAGGAACTCAAACGCGGTGCTTAGAAATTAAATGGTCGCATCATATTAGGTATGGTGTGCATCACAAGGGCTTGATGCCATTGAAATGACTGACGTCTGTTCTACTACAGATACTCTAAAGAGACCAATACTGACGGCAAGTCCATGTCGGTAGGCAAACTATTTGACTGCTTCTCAATTGTGACGCAACGAAAAAGCTCGCCACGCATACTTTTCGCTCTAATTAACTTGTGATTTTTATTTATTTTCTGTACGTGCCAGGGTTTTGAGAGCCAAAATTAATTTCTGGGCTGGGTATAATTGTGTAGCAGCCGCTCGAGGTCGATTAAATTAAGCACGCTAGAGTCCTTGTAAAAAGATGGCGAGCTTAATTTTTGGACAAGCGAAATATTCGACAAGGTGTACAGATATCTCAAGGTATGATTAAATATCACACTGACGAAAATCTATACATNACGTAATTACAGTTACGGAGAGCCACAACTACGGCCTTATTAGCGACCATCGCTGCAGCTGCTTACTAGTCTGTGTCGCCACAATCAATTACTTGTTTAAGTTCGCTATACCGGTAGCGCGTAAGCAATGCATATAATGCTAATTAGTGATGGTTTGCACATGTAGTGCCAACTTTTAATACTGTATGGTCATGCTCATGGTAAAGGGATTAGTGTTTCAATTGAGAACTTGTAACTGTCTTGTTGCCAAGCAGTAAGGTGCGGGCTGTATGGTGACTATTATGATTGCTGCAAAATTGAGCAAATCTGTAATAAAGTTTTAAATTTGACCTTTAAACTAAGATTTGCTGTTCAAATTTTGACCGGGGATTACGCACAGGTGATTGCGCTCATACAGACACGCGGTCGTGGGTCAACTCCACCAGTTCAGTAGCACAGGCTAATTCTATGGTTTTGGCTCGTTCGAGGTTTCTCTTAGGCGGCTTAAGATAATACTTCTCGCGGGTCACAGTACTTGAAGCTGTATAAAAAAGGTACCATTCTTTCTCAGGTGTCTCCAAGACTCCGGTACTTTGTAATTATTAATGTTACACTTATTGCCGTGTATCGAGAAGCGACGTCCAGCGTGCAGTAAATGGTTAATGTTAATTAAATGCACTCAAATTCTCCATTGTATACCGAAGGGTCAAGGGACTCCAGAGTCAAGTTTGAACGTTCGATGCTTCAGCCTTGCCGTGACTCATCGTACGGAGGAGCTGTTGTTGAAGAGTATCCTCCATACGTCATGGCACAAAAAAATTCGTCAGTTAATGTTTTTTTGAGTGTGCAGAAACGACGCCACTCTCACTGGGAGGAAAGTGGACGTGGTTGACGAGCAGAATATATACGTAATAGTGATGTGAGCACCACGTTCACCCTAACTCTTGATTAACTTAGACAAGAGCTGATGTAGGGCTACGCTTGGAAGTCACGTTTAACTGCAGAACTGAACATTACTAAGTTCACAATTAGGTCTTAATTACAGCTTGCAGTGCAGGTGCTGTGCTTTAATTTAACACGTTAACCGCCACATGTACCACCGGTGGTACATTTGAGGATTTCACTTACCGCCGCATGTACCACAAGTGGTACATTTCCAAATTTTTAATAATTATTTTCAAAAATTATTTTAAAATATTTACGGAAGGTTAAATGATAAAGTCGTAAAATGGTAAAGTCGTGGCGGTAGTGACAAATCTGTGATATCAGGCATGGCGGTTAACGTGTTAAAGCGAATCCTCCCGTGGCTACTGCTGGAGAATGCACTGCCAAGTACTTCGATGTATTTAGTATATTAGGAGTGAGGGGTGGTTGACCCTCGTACTCCCGACCTTATTATCGACCGTGGCGACAAGGAACACGGCAGTATTGCTGTGCTGCAGCTGATGCTCGTATCGGGATCAATCATGGAGGTTCTGTAGTCTTAAGTGCACACACTAAAATTAATTGGTAATGAAGAAAAATAAGATTCTGTTGGAAATTTAGTCTGAGTGTACTTCAAACTTCGAGAAAGTGTAGACGTGTTTCTTGCTCGAGCACATGACCTTTTAAGCAAAAAAGGCTCGTTCAATCGAGTTATGAAAATTTTTGTTCTCTCGATGCAGTGATTTGATTTCAATTGTGTCTTAAGTGCTGCATTGGAAAGGTCACTCTCTTTGAGCTATTTAAATGTAGGTGGCGCTCATTGGTGGAGTCCAGGAAAATTCATTTGATCAATTACAGGCATTTAATTTCTTGAAAGAGTCGCACTACTAATTTTTGAAACGGTGTCGATATCGTCGGGATGTGAGCGTGAAAAATTGCCATCCATAGCAGGTACAACAGAAGTATTTATGATAGTCCTGCACTCTCCGACACCTACTCTCTTGGACTTGCCTATTTATGAAGTCATCTTACTTCTTTACAGCGCGCAGTGCCGCATTTGTAGCTGTGTCCTAAAAGTTTTCAATTTTAGCTACGAGTTTAGTTTCGGACAACTTGCTGGTAAGTTGACTGAAGCTATTTGACTGAACGTAGTATTACGTAAATTATCACTGGCATAGTAATGTAATTTCACCAGTTTTCACGAAATATATAAAATTAGGGACTAAAATAAATTATTTCTATTGTACTCCATGAGCGACTGTGGTCCATGTAAGGTTAAAACCTGGACTGAGTTATTTAAGTGATTGATCTTCAGACTAAATATGTATGGATGGTGTTCATTATTAATATAGCACGCACCAAGCTCCTGTAGAGAGCACTTCGTTGCATTCGATATGCGTTTGTTTCAGAGATGTTTTCTGCATCCAAAGTACGGAGAAACTCAAACGCGGTGCTTAGAAATTAAATGGTCGCATCATATTAGGTATGGTGTGCATCGCAAGGGCTTGATGCCATTGAAATGACTGACGTCTGTTCTACTACAGATACTCTAAAGAGACCAATACTGACGGCAAGTCCATGTCGGTAGGCAAACTATTTGACTGCTTCTCAATTGTGACGCAACGAAAAAGCTCGCCACGTATACTTTTCGCTCTAATTAACTTGTGATTTTTATTTATTTTCTGTACGTGCCAGGGTTTTGAGAGCCAAAATTAATTTCTGGGCTGGGTATAATTGTGTAGCAGCCGCTCGAGGTCGATTAAATTAAGCACGCTAGAGTCCTTGTAAAAAGATGGCGAGCTCAATTTTTGGACAAGCGAAATATTCGACAAGGTGTACAGATATCTCAAGGTATGATTAAATATCACACTGACGAAAATCTATACATAATAGTACTCTTGCTTGTAATCATTAAGGAGATGATGAGAGGGCACGCAGACGTAGAAAACTACAAGAACAGATGCTATACCGGCCCCTTCGTCAACAAATAGTTAAGAAAATTAATTACTTAATCATTGAGTTCGTTACCTCCGATCCTAGTAACACTGAATTCGATCGACCCTAAAGTTCATTGCTTTCTTGGAATTTCACTGATGAACTACTGGTGATCGGCGAAGACTTCTTTGAAGTGAAAAATGAACTGCAGGTGTGTTCCTCAATATAAGTGTATGTCACCGCTGCTTTGTTGACTTGATGATGACCACATCAGTTTGTCTGACAGACTACATATGTGAATGAGGCAGACGTTGCAGAGTAGAGCACGTTGCAGAGACTAAGTCGTCATTACGCAACACTGAATACGCTTAGATGTGAGGCTGTTGTCATACGCAGTGGTCCCCAACCTTTTTATTGCCGCGGTCAGGTCAATAAGATCCATGGACTGGTACTGGTCCGCGGCCCGGGAGTTGGGGACCACTGGTTTAACCCTTTAGGGCAGAATGGGATATTAAATAACCCACCAATTTAGATACAGTTGTTGCATGGTTGGCCTTAAATCTTGTGCCTCCAAGAGTTAACGCACTCAAATGTAGGGATTGCATCCCGTACACTGCTGTGCATCTTGCCGGGGGTTCTGTGAAGAGAAAAGCGATAGCTCTTACGTCTGGTCAAAACGGAATCTTTACAGGATTTTTTGATGCCCATTACTAACATAATGTAATTTTTTCAATAATAATAATTTCTTGATAGCTGAGTTGGTCAGCTGATGAATGATCCAGTGTCACACTTGTCTTGTTTGCAGTTATATTTTTAACTTCGTACAATTCGTTCAACTAATTATTGCTGTTTTCAAATGATTGCCGTATTGAACTGTCATGAAGAACTAGCAATTACTATTATATTTCTATCCGTGTGTCACTTGATATTACCCTGAAGTTATGCAACTCGACTGCTGCCGAGTGAAGGCTTTATAATGTGTAATATCAAGGCACAATTGTTAAATGATCTGTTCGTGTTGTAGTCAGTCCTTGTGGCTTCACTTCTGTAATCAGCAAGATGATGGACATGGCTGACTGGAGCAGAATGGATATCACAGTTGAAGGCAGCATTTTTGTTGTAATTTGTTGTTCCAAGTATGGTTTTCCATTGTCAACTCAGGGAACTTTTGTATTATACAATTTTTGACAGTACGGCCTGTGATTGTGGATGAAATTCCAACTTTAGCTCGACTTTCATATTTGAAGGTTGCAGGCGATCACACACAATAGCTTGATATTTTAGAGATAATTTCATGTTTAAATTTACAGTGTCAGTGTTATTAGCTTCTGAGACGTCGAGTTACACACTCTGCTTTTTTCTCCATTAACTATAATATTATTTCTGATGAGCATCACTTACGCATATCACTTATGCAAGAAAGAAACACTTGAACTCGCTGTTTTAAGGAATCGTACGCGCTTATGGTTACACTTGACATTCTGTACATTGATCGGCACATACAAGGTTCACACCGCTGAAGACTGCAGACCTCGTCAGTCGTGGAGCTGTTGAGGATGAAGGGAAGCACCGCCTGAATCCCTCGCACCACCATCAAGCACTGCTGGGAGAGCTGAACACTACGTCGCTACCACGCTATCTCACACGTTGATAAGCGGTAGTTATAGGTACGCACTGCGTTGGCTTAACTACCGCCACCTGCAGGCGCCTTCCAGGCCCTTTGCCATGGAGTCGTTGAGTTCCTATAGCTACCTACCCTCATTCTCCCGTCGACTTCTCCAGCTCGTAAATGAGCTTCTAGTCGTGTGTCTCCTGGTCTACTCAATTGCATCATAATGAACTGGCGAGATACTACGGCTACTTGTGGTAGTGTTCGTCTGTGTCCTACCTCGGAATTTCCTACGCATGTGCATGTTTTGTGTGCTGGATGCGTGTAAGTTCTTAGAAGCTTGCTGAGCCTCATGCTTGCGGGCGTGAATGCTTTACTTTCTAACCTAACCTCTTGATGCGCTTTCAAGTGCTGTTCCTTCATCTACTCTAACTTTTTTGTAAAATTTATTGAATTATAATTACTGTCAGATATAAAAAGTTTCTGAGTAGAAATCAATGCAAGAGCCTGCTTTTAAAATATGCGTTCGGGAAGTGCGAAAAATCTGTTCATCATGTATAAAGTATTTCCTACGTATTTGTTTGCAGAAACTAAAATAATTTATATTTTTGGTTTCATGCGTTTTCGTTTATTCAACGAACGATTGCTAATTGTTGTGCAATTTCTTGGTGCAAGTCTTCTTAGTTACACGATCCTATTACAACAGACATGTTACTGGTTGATTCTCTCTTGAGATTTTGCTGTGTCACGGTCACATCTTCACAGTTGATTATGGGTGCGTTATCGTGCTATGCGCGACTTTATTGTTCATTAAATGCATATTACTGCACATAGATGCACCACGGCTAGTGGTTGTGCTGTTACCAGCTTGCTGTAGATCCCACTCTCTCATACCCACGTGCCATCACTTCTGATAACTCATTTAAGGTCATCTATGAAGTTCCTAGAATTCGACCTGGATTGGTCACCGAACATTTTCGTTTATATGAGCAAACCCTCTAAAAATTGAAATGATTGAAATCGTGTGTGAAGGTCGCTGAAATAAAAGTAGAGGCCAGATGGTTAGATAACTGGCACGACGGGGAGAGCCCTGGGATCGATGTTTGAAGCGCGTGTGGCGTGTGTTCAACAGGTGTCCTGACGTAACACTTGTTGCCCTGTGGCCGGCGACTTGAACGGAGGTAAGTTCTCACGCTGTGTCACGCGTCTTCAGGATGCGTTCTTACTCTCAGTAATGGCATCACGTGGCGTCTGTAGTGAATGTTTGTGACTCATTCCCAGCAGTGTTAGTGATGGGTTCCCTGTGGCGACAATGGTGACTTGTTCTCACAAAACAAGGTGTGTGTTGGAAGGAGGTGCCCACGGTAAGTGCCATGACGCGTGCCCTGAAAGACTGGTGACATACTTGGTCCCCAAAACTTGTAGCTCCACGGCGTATTGAGGCATAGCCGTGACATGCTGCAATAAAGACTGTCTGCTTTAGGGTTCATCCATTGAGATGCGCTTAGCGAACTAACAGCGATCTCTCGGTCAAGTGAACTACTCGATGCATTAGTTATAGGCTTCACTGTGATAGCATTTGCCTCACGGTCACCCTTTATAATTGTTTTGCGGACATTTTACCAGTGCTATTCTTCATAGATTTAGATTGCATCTTGTGGTTCAAGAAAGTTAATAGTTCAGTTCTTGAGTTGATTTATCCAATAGATCTAGCTCTCCTTGTAGCACTTTTAATTGCATCATTTTGTGATTGAATTCAGTTTGTTGCAACTCTGGTCTCACATAGGGTAGCCTGCCTCTGCGGACCTCAACATGTGCTGTGATCCTGGCACTGAGCACCTCATGCGTTAAGCACAGTGGTGCTTAACACGTTGACTCCGATTGCCTTATTGGTGTAAAACTTCACTTTGTACGCATAGTCACTAGAAGAATCTGAAAAAATTACAGAACCTAACCTAAGTGGTACACATACGTACCACTTTGGAGTCAACGTGTTAAGGAGGCACAGCCGATCAATCACCATGCCACGATCTCAGCAAGACATGCGACCACAGCTTGTGGACTGTGCAGGCGGTCAGGTGCGCTGCCCTCGATGCACTTCGTCTCTCCCCTGCCTCCCTCTTTGTCAGGTCACTTCGATGGTGACATCATGTTTTGCTGATCAGTGTGCTCTTCGATTCCAGAAGTTATTTGAGCTTCTTTTTTGATGTAATTTTAAGCTTTTTTATTTTGCAAGTGTTAGCTTCCTAGATATTGCCTAAATTATGTAGAATGGGGGCATGTATAGTATCTGAGAGCCGAGTTAAAGTCTCGGGAAACTTAGTCATGCATTTTTCAGTCTTGAAATGAGTATTGTTTTCACATCCTAGTCACTATGCGTATAATTAGGAAGACCTGGGAGCCATATTACAGGCGTAGCCGAGTTGTCTCGACTGATCAAATTCCATCTTCTATCCTTTGCTTGCAGTGAGCTGCTAAATCGTGTTCATTGTAATATTCAAGCTGCGGAGATACATGAGACATCAACTTGAGCCTGATGTTCATTGTTTGTCTTATTCACCTCACTAAAATGTGCACACTGTTTGCACATTACAACACGGGCTTGATATCTCGTGTTGGTGGTGACAAGGTTTTATTTTACCATCCCAGAAAACGATTGTTGGCCAGGCTGGCAAAATCTATTCTGCAATAACTAGGTAACTTTAATGTAATAACTTTTAGTATCGTAACACTTACTAATTTGAATTTTTCTTCATTTCTACTAAAAACCTTGTTTAGATTTTTATAAGAGCTCATACCAAGTAGTTGGCGTTGTAAGGTGTGCTCTACATGCTTTTTCTCAATACTCATTTCTTCATACGTTACAAGATAACTCATATTTACCAGAGGGGATGAGTGCAAGCTCACAACGTGCCTGACTAAGAGGAACTTGTTGAACGCAAGGCACTTTGTGTTGGTGTCGGTGGCACAGCTGTGACCAGGGCTGCGAGTGTGTGCATGTGTGCACAGCGAAGCGTGATCAGCTGCCACGGTTGAATTAACTATGTATTAAGGCAGTCAGGTGTTGGTGCAGAGGTGAGGGGGCTCGAGGGGAACGTGAATTAAAGAGGTGAACGAGGATTTGGTACGTTATCTTCTCAAGTTGGGGCACGTACAAACACTCCGTCACTGCGCATTTCTTAGGTTTGAAGGAGATGACATGACGCATACAAGAGGTGTACTCGCCACGTTCATGGCTTTCTATCGTGTGCGCGTTCTTCTGGCGGTCTCATCAGTAAGTGCAGCGTACGCTACACTTCAGTGAAGTTGCTGTAGCGTACAGTGTCAGCGCTGCAATCGACGAACAAACGATGCAGATCGCATAGCTTCTCAGAGATGTTAAAACCACACTACTGATCGGATATGATAAATTTCATTGCTTTACTGTGCAGTTTGCGTCGTTTCTTGCTCAAATGGTAATAAGGCATGCAAAATGCAACGTGAAATGGACAAATTGATGAGCTTTGTCAGGGTTTGTCGGACTTGTCGCAAGCTTGGGAAAGGCTTTGATTGTGGCTGAACCGCACGTAAGTTGTGGTATTACCTCTACAGCTGTAGGATTGCTCGCTACTGAAGGAATGCAGCGCTCTTGTCTAGGTTGCAGCAGCATTGAGTATTTACTTGTGGAATACCGTCTGAAATGTGGGGTGCGGGGAGGGAGGAGTGGGATAGACGGGTGATGGGGGGGCAAGGTAGGGTGGGGGAAGGGAAGCTCATTGAAAACTGCGGATCAATATCCCCACACAAGTTGTAGAGGCACTCACCTGACGGCGCTTAGCCTTCGCCGCCGCTGGCTTCGTGGTCTTTGTTCACTTGTTCTGCGGCCTGATCCCTGCGTTGAGTCTCTCAAAGATTTTTAGAGTCGTTTGATGATCGATTTTTAGTTTAGGACGCCGCAATTCATTGCCTGGGTGTCTAAGCGTTGCTTCAGTTTACGGAGAATTGCAGCGAGCCTCTTCAAGATCTTGGTTTTATTTATAGTGGGGGCCCTTCAGTCGTGTCTCAGTTCTGAAAAAGAGCCGCTAATTGGCCTTCTTTTTGAAATGTCAATTCGGCTGTGCTTTTTCTGTGGGCGCTTCGTAGTTGCACGCTGGGGGAGATTATTTAGCTGATGAGACTGTCACACTCTCAAGAACTGTTTGCAAGAGGCACTTGGACGACACGAACGCTGCAAATTTCTTTCAGTAGACTTGGCAAGAATTGTACCACAATCAGCAAGGTGTGTGAGCTAATGTATCTCGAAATTATTGTTAAGGAGTGGAATGTGCTCATTAGTGTTGGGTTGGACTTCAAAAATATTACTATTGGTGATTTTTACGACGGATCATTTTTTTACGATACAAGGCTCGTGTACGCAAGCTCTTCTTTTCATGTATTTCAGTGTTGACTTGGAATGTTCATTTTGTGTGTTGAATTTTAAAGTGTAATTTTTCTCCCCAACGTTGTTGGTCAGGTTGAAAATTTGGGTTGGGTAATATATGAGGTGCTTATTATAGATCAGTTTCGGGGAGTATCGCTATCCAGAGCTGACTTCAGCTTCCATTTCAATATAAAGATGACTATTTCCAGCGTTAGCGTTGCGAGTTTGGCCTATGCATTTTAACTGAGAAGCTTATAAAATGCCCTCAGTTCTGGCCCCGTGAGTAGAGAGTGGGGGTAGGGGGCTTAGTCGTGACCAGGTCACGCATGGTGGCGCCCCCCTCATCCACTGAGAGGGGGCAGCTACAGCCAGGCCCTGGCACTAGTGTTAGGGCTGGTAGTCTGGCTGCTGGTGCTTGTTGTGTGGGTGCACCACACCTCTGCATTTCCTCCCTCACTTATCAGATCAAGCCATTCTCAAGCGTTCTCGCTTAGCTCTCAATATTTCCCCTTGTGCAACATTTTAGCCCTTCCTTCTATTAAGGCGTTAGTTCGTACAGCGTTAAGAATAACTTTTTTGGCTCAGCTTGTAGCTCTGATGATGGTGTTAGTGTTTAAATAATTTTCATCATTAGACCTTTAGCAATATTCCATTTTGAACAGTTATAGTGTATTTGTACGAGTCTTCACTTATTGAAGCTGAAATATTTTCCTTCTCAAACCTTGAGTTTTATTTTAGTGGTACCTTGAGCTATTTTCTCATTGAAAATCGTAAATTTCAAGCTCGTTGAATTATAGCCTATTTTCTCACTGAAGCTTCCGCCCTGCTTTCTTAGAATCTTAGCATTCTCAACAGTGTTCTAGTTCAACGGTTCAATTTCTTATGTGATTTCGACGCTTCAGACTTACAAAACTTGAGATCTTTTTCTTCTCATTTAGAGTGTTTAGTTTAGACGACTTAAGTTCAAGTTTATGTTACGTTAGCTGCCGTGGTTAGACCATGAATATAACAATGCTAATTATAATTACGTGACGTTAAAGGTTGTACGTAAGTCTGTTCACGACTTTAAGCATGTAAACCTCACTATATTCCTGCTAGTGTTGTGCAAGCATTAGGAACTACCCAAACTCGTCTGAGTTATTTGGCTGGAAAAAAGCTGCAGATTACGTTAAGGCTGGGACACAACTGGCACGGCAAATTACCGAGGGCGTTGTGATGATTTGAATGTCGTGTGACGAGGCCTGTCTATGCTTCACACTGTAGGAGTTTGCATGTGTGCTCTCAGTCACTCAGCTCTACTCGAGATGCTTGTGATAGTGGAGTTAGGTTGGTGGTCCGCACTCCGTTGCTGTTCATAGAGGGCTTCAGGTGCGTGTGATTTAGGGAGTGGACCAGGGAACGCATCAACGCGCTCGAAAAAAGATGTTTAAATAGTCTAAGGGAAACCTTGGTAACATTTTCTGAAATATCAGCTGTGGAGTTTCCATAAAATATTTTGAGGTATTTCTGAACGTGTTCTTGCAGAGTTCCTACTGGTTGCCAAGATGAAATAACTTATGCTGTGCAGTAATTAGAGATAATTAAACGCAGAATCTGGTTGATGCGCTTACTGTTCGTGAAGGAAATGTTTGACGCCTCGATGACAGATTCTTTATTGGCTACTGAGCACCATTGATTGTGCACATCTCAAGTAGGTTTCTGCATAGTCCCGTGCGCTGTGCGTGCTGCCGCAACACGTCCCAGGGCACGTGACGTGCCTGTTACAATTGTGTAACGCGTGCAGGGCAGGTGACGTGCCTGTTACAGTTGTGTAACGCGTGCAGGGCAGGTGACGTGCCTGTTACAGTTGTGTAACGCGTGCAGGACAGGTGACGTGCCTGTTACAGTTGTGTAACGCGTGCAGGACACGTGACGTGCCTGTTACAGTTGTGTAACGCGTACAGAAGTCTTATTTAAGCATGAGAGATCTGTGTCATGACCCGTGTTGGCTCAAAGTTAATATGTTACAGCTAAGTTTATTGAGATGGTTCTCTCAGTCTCATGGTCGTCCTGATTATTTGAAGTGACTTTCAATTGTAGATGTCATGATATTTTATTTAGCTTTAACATTGTTTTCACTGCAGATTCTACATGGTATTTTGAAACTGTTGTGCTTTGATGTGTAAAGAAAATGGACTAGTTAGCTGGCGCTAATGCTCAATTGCTAGTGATCAATTGTCAGCAAATGAATGCTGAAATGAATTAATTGAAAAAAGAACATTTCTGTTATCAGTTCAGTCGCTCATGTGAAGCGTCGCTCGTGCTGACACAGAAAGACGCCCTTGTCTTATAGGAGCGACTACTTTTCTTATTTATTTTCGTTTCTGTACTGTGTAATTATTGTCACACACTTCCTGTATTGTGCTGCGTGACGTTTGATGTCCTCGGTACCATTAGCTTGATCTCGTTAGTTGTGCAGGATATCTGTCCCGATGACCGACTCCTACTATCCTTACTTCATAAACTCTCCTATTATTTTCTTCAAGTCAACTCCTTTCTTAAATAGTTGCTAAAACATAAAATTTAAACTTCCACATTTTTCTTGCGCTACGCGTCTGTTCATTCGCTGTGTCGTCTTACTTTGTTGCCCTTCCTGACCATATCTTAAGTTGCTTGGGGTCTAAAAGAACCCCACCGTGGACTTCAGGACGGAGGGGCTACTGGAGGAGGCGGAGGTGGGGGTGGGAGAGGAGGCCTCCTCAGATGTGCCCATCAAAAGGGAGTGTCTGGACGGTGTGTTTGGCGACACCTGCATGAGTGCAGTGCCTGAGGAGCCTCGTCTTACGTGGCACTCGCGACATTCGTCTCTGTACGAGGACCTCTCCATTAATTTGAAGTCGTGCACCTCGCAAGTCGAGTGCCCCATTGACCCAATCCCTTCGCCCACCTCTCCGCGTGGCGGCATTTTCCGCTCAACTTCAAAGGGTAATTTGGTGACATCGTCTAGTGATATTCTGCGGAGTGTTCTCGTCGAAGCGTCGCCTAGAACTCGTCCAAAACCTCATCTTCAACAGCATCAGGCGAATCCACCTCGACTGCGTCCCCAGCTACAGCAGCAGCCCCGGCTCCATCAACAGCAGCAACAGTTACAGCAGCAACAGCAGCAGCAGCAGCAACAACAACAGCAACAACAGCAGCAACACCAACAACAACAACAACAACAGCAGCAACAGCAACAACAACAACAACAACAACAACAGCAACAGCATATTCAAGTTGCGAACATCAACGGTGTGTCTTGGAGAGAGACCGCTCCTGGCGGTGCCAGTAGCCAGGCTACTGACTGCGACAGCTGTCTGCCCAGCTTTGGCACAAGTTTCCTGCCCGTTCCTAACGTGTCTGTGGCGGCACTCGAGATCTCCGCCGTCACTCCGTCGTCGACTTCGTCAGCTGAGATGCTCCGTACGTCCAACAACTCGTCCTTTTCTGTCGTTGACGCGCCCATGAGCGTTCAGTTCTACAATGGTAAGCACATTTTAGAAAACTCTAGGAATTTTTAGTGCGCTTTTGTTAACGTTTTCATGTTTTTTGTTCGATATCCTGTACTAGTGTTTGTTATCAAATGACTGGTATCATGAAACGCTACGATGCGCGCTGTAATAAATACTGTAACCCTTTGCTCCTGTTCTTCGGCTTTGAAGTTCGTTCTCCGATGGTCGAAGTATACTCTTGTATTTATGTCACCTCAGACATTATTGTTTTATTGCCTGGAAGCAATTATCATGACTCTGATTTACTTTTAAATTGTACTCTGAAATACTCTATTACTAAGAAAAAAGAAAAAAAGAATTTTCGTTGAGGTATACATGAAATTTACACTGCTTATTAAATTCTTAATGCTAACATCTTAAAACTAGTGATTATACTTCCAGCTACTATGCCCGTCCAGCTTGTGACTTGCGGTAGAGGCTCATAGGGATACGTTGCGATGGTCTGGAATTTTGAGGAAATAGTCAGTCCGTCGGTAGGTCAGTCTACCTTGTATCTGCGTGAAAAACAGAGAAAATTTGAGGGTTGTGTGAGGATTCGAAGTCTCAAAATCATAGACCTGGCAACTCAAGCTCAGATCACTAAGCACTCGGTTACAGCGGAAGCGAGCAATTGAGTCTGCAAACATCCCGAGTACAAAGCACTCGAGTCTGCAAGTATCTATTGTAATTGTTGACTAATTTGCTTCAAAATTAGTGCAAGTTTTCTTCCTAAACTTCAGAACTATTTTCTTCCCTCGCTCCATTTTACTCGCATATTTTTGGCCTCATTTCTTGGGGCAGCTCACGTAACTGCTTCCACTTCCACACTTTCGCGCCTATGGCGCGTTTATTTAACTCAATTTAAGAAAGTGAAAGGTATCATTTTATATAATGTGATTAATTTGAAAAAAACAGAGGGTAATTTAAGTTTAATAAAGTGTTTTATCTATTTTACAGATAATCATTGCATATTTCTGCTCTGGTTCGTGAAATTTAATTTAAAGAAATATGCTACACGAAGAAGCAGCGAAGAGAGATTGTTGAATTTTTCATCGAATATAATGGATCCATTTATCCAGATGTTCAGAAATTACATGGCTATTTTGAATGCTGGAAGTCCTAACAAATATTGCACAAAAGCAGTGACCACTAAATTCAGAGAAACAGGTTCAACAGAAGAGAATCGAGGAGTTTGTTTCGGGGAATATTTTCACGCTGACAAATAACACGTGATGCATATGTGCTGTGGCCGTCCCCGTCTCCAGATCTAAACCCTCTTGATTTTTTCCTCTGAAGATATTTGCAGGAAAATATTTACTAAACAATGCCTGATAATTTGTTGAAATTTAAACAAAGCATAATTCAATAAATCAACAGAACTTCAGAAATAGTATAGTAATGGACAGCACCATTAAAACAGCAAGTATTTTTTGCCATAACGGAGAGGATCTCAATGATATTTTATACCCTAAGTGAGAAATAAGTAATATTTTAATAAATCCTATCGTTTTTGACCAGTCGTATATTTTGTATATTTTTTCTTGTTACTGGTGTTTTAGAGGAGGACGTTAATTATGCGCCGCGTTGTAAGCATGTATGTGCACACATTATTAAGAAGCGTGTTTTCACTTCAAATCTGCATCTCAGGTCGACTGCCCTCCCTCTTCCCTCTTATTGTGACCACCCGCTTGCACTTCTTGCCTGTGAACTGCTGGTGTAGCGCTCCAGGCGCCGCCCGCCTTATTTATCGCGAACCTAGGAAATTTTTCTCCAACACAATGGATTGTTTTGTGCTGCACGAGCGTCTCCTCTGCGGCTCTCAGCGTGTTTGTCTGAGTCATATTTAAGCTGGGCCATAAATAAAGGCACGTTCGTTTCTCTCGCGCTTGAACTGAGCTCATTATTGCGGGTGTTGCAGCGCCTGGCAGCCGCATTTTGCCTTCTGCACCTGCGAGTAGAGCTCAAGTCTTGTTTGTGACGCTGCCCTCCATTTTTGGTCTAATTCCTCTGTGATTTACAGTGCGTATTTTCATGCCGGTACATTTGATTTATAGTAGTTCTGCATGCGTGCGGTAACTGCTGGAGTGTCTGCGTCAAAATTCAGTTTGCATTATTCTATCAGACTCTGTAGACCGTATCATAGCTACGGTATCATAGGACGTCTCTCAACTGCAAGTCATCAAACAACACGTCTCGTAATGAAGAGGTCACAGTATTTGGCAAAAGTTTTTATGTTTCAACCCACTTGTGAATGGTTGTGTTTTACAGAGTGTACGAGTATAATATTCCTGTCAGCTTCCTGCACAGCTCATTCTTCTTGCTCGCTTACAGGTGTCCAGCTTACTGCTAGACCCAACAGCTAGGGCTGTAAGAGTTGAATATCGGTGTAGCCTTATACTCCATTTCAAAATTTTATTTAGTTATTATTGGTACTGATGGCCGACATGATCTGTGGATACCAGGAAGAGTGTGCTGTAATCAGGAAAAATTGGGAAATTGTTCGTATTTTCATGTGGAATGGTGTCAGCAGGATGTCCACTTGAACCTTACGTATGTTCTTTCAATACGTGAATTGTGCTTTGTTCGATCGTGTCTCATTTTCGAGTTATGAGGCCATTATTTTGTCAGTTTATCTCAATCCTATCCCTGTTCCTTCTTCCGTAGTTGCCAATACGACCTCATGTTGATGTTCATGGTCGTGGTTTTGTTCAATCATTATTTCCAAACATGTTTATCACTTAAATTTAAAGCGCAATTTTCAGTGTCATTTTTTATGAGCTCTTTGCGTAGTAATTGAGCCACGGATTTGGAGAGAGGCTCTGTGATGCAATTTGACTTAGCTTCCTTCACTGCAAACTACCTCTTCTGAACTGTTGCAGTTAGTGGTGGTGTGTTATGGTGCAGTCAGTCCTGGTGTGTTGTGGTGCAGTCAGTCCTGGTGTGTTGTGGTGCAGACAGTCCTGGTGTGTTGTGGTGAAGACAGTCCTGGTGTGTTGTGGTGCAGACAGTCCTGGTGTGTTGTGGTGCAGACAGTGCTGGTGTGTTGTGCAGACAGTCCTGGTGTGTTGTGGTGCACTAGACCACACCGCTGCGTGCACATGACGTGCACAACACAAAGCGTGAAGGTTTAATGTGCTGCATGAAGGTCAATGCTCGGACGTCGCTCATTGCTATAACGAATTTAAATGTTAACCTGGGAAAAATTTCCTATCCATTCAAAGTATTATTGTAAATATCCATTCGGAAAGCGTAAAAGGTTTCTGCTTTGCAGCCCCGGCTCCTATTAGTGTTGAATGCCTCTAATAAATTTCTACCAAAAGCTTCCTTTGAAACTCTAGACAGCCACCTCTTTTTCAGAGGCAACCCGGATATTTTCTGCTGATCTTAGATTAGGATTTTTGAGCTGCATTATTTGATTCGGTGAGCACAAGTGTGTTTTTTGGGCGGGTGCACTTTTGGGCGGTTGTGGCGCGATGGAAATAACGCAATATCTTCGATAGATCACCTGCGCTGTTCTTTTGGCAGCGTGTGTGCCATTCAGGCGCTACCTCTTTATCTGCGGCCCGTTTGGGCAGTAATGTTTTCATGAAATATTTGCATGCAGGGAAGTACTCGTGCCGCCCCATGTCGAGAATTATGTCGATCTTTTTATTTTGTTGAAATTATTGGGGCTCACTAAGATTTGAGGGAAAAAGTGGAATCTTTTCGAAGTTGAATTGAAGCGCAATGGGTTGCCAGACCTTGTCTCCTCTCCGCCCCCTCAGTGGGTGATGGTGCCCTCAGTGGGTGATGATACCCTCAGTGGGTGATGATACCCTCAGTGGGTGATGGTACCCTCAGTGGGTGATGGTACCCTCAGTGGGTGATGGTACCCTCAGTGGGTGATGGTACCCTCAGTGGGTGATGGTACCCTCAGTGGGTGATGGTACCCTCAGTGGGTGATGGTGGTGCCTTGATGGAAGGAACTGTCATTCTGAAACGATGGACTGCCTCTGGAGGAGGTGTGCTGACTGAGATGCTCCTTTAGCATCTTTTGGGGACTTTCACTTCCTTTGTGTGACATGTGAATGAATAATGGGAAATAAACACGAGAACACTACTGAGTAACATGCATAGCTACTCATCGCAGCATCAGCAACACATGTTGCAGGAGGCTGTTGTGGGCTTAGTTCTGCAGGATTGTAGGTTTTACTTTTTCTCTCTTCTGTTGTGAATCCCTGTGTTCTGTGCAACCGAATTGTTAGATGAATGTTTCCGATACTATACATCTTTTTATGTCAGTTATTTGTTTCGGTGTGATGCTCCTTCGTACTGCTTCAACACTATCTAATTTCAGCTTCAATTTAAGTAGTACTGCTATAATTATGATAAGTAATGTTATTTGTAGTTTATTTAAAATTTTAACAGGTGCTTTAGCTGTTAAAATTAGTGGCTATGGTGGTCCAGGTCATGCCTGGGCTACAGGGCCTGCAGAGCTGAGCAGCAGCTGAAAGTCTGCCCTGAGGTTGTCCCTCCAGTTGAGCTGAGGGCGAGCACACCCTCTAGACGCACGGTGTGTGTATGTGCATGCCTCGTGTATGTGCATGCCTCGTGTATGTCTCGTGTAAATATGTGTATGTCTCGCGTTACTTCTCACAGTCACTGTTTTTAGGTCTTTCTTTCTGAATGAAAAATGCCCTCAAAATAACGTTATCCCGAGAGCATGCATGCCTGCTGTTCAACACATCTGAATATTGTTTTACGTGTTTTGGCTCGTAACTTGACTTTTTAGTGTCAGGAACTTGGATCACGTCACTGCGACTGCCTGCTACCTCTTCACTAGTGCAACTCTTATTCTTGAGGTAATTTCTGGAGTAGCTCGTTTACATTAGCTGATACATTATTAGCCTTCTGATACATTATTAGCTCAATAAACAAGTAACTCTTCTTTGACCTAGGTTTTATGAGGCAATTATTAATTCACGTGGGCTGGCCATTGATGCAGCGTGAGTGACGGTTGTGTTCCCACTTGACTGTGACCGTCATGGTGGTGTAGGAGGACAGCACGGTAGTCACCACGCTTGTGCTGGCCGTCGATGTTTTCACACATGGAAAGATTACAGTGTACGTGATGCTTCAATATTGTACGAGCTGATGAAAACGGAAACAGACTGGCAAGAATATCTCTCTTCTGCCAGTTCACTTTAACAGAGATTGTTTTCTCGCCACCTCTGAATTGAAAGATCCGTCTGATGTGTGCGTTCCATCTCTTTGAGTTTAGTGTTCGTTTTCGTGAGTAACATTGTAATGGGAGGTTTACTCATCACAAGGAAAATTATCACAACGTCACGAGTCGTTGTGAGGATAGTGAACACCAGACCTGTGCCTCTGTCATCCCCAAGAGTCGGGTATAGTGGTCGAACATTACAATCTATTATTCGTTGTTTTCCCCAAGAATATAACTCAAATTGTGTGTATGCTGTTCTGTGGGGCGACTCGGAGAGCCTGCGTGACGGTCACAGAGCGTGCACACTGCAGCCGCCTAATTTTCCCGTGATGCTCTTACCCTTGTGAGTGCATGCTAAAATTGTTAAAAGTTATGGCAATCTAGAATATTTAGTTCGGGGTTGTTGAGTGAATCCTAGAGTGCACACTGCAGGCACGAGGCTGCTGCGAGTGTCTCCCTGCACACACACACAACACACACACACACACACAACACACACACAACACACACACACACACACACATGCTCCCTCCACAGCTGGGGATTTCGAAGCTTTAGGAGCCAGCCAGGGGCATCACAAGCGCGCCTTGAGGGCTCGTGCAAAGGAACCCTCGCTGATCACACAATGTTATCAGCGAGGGCATCAGACCTGCAGCGGCACACCTGGCGCGTTCCCTGGCCGCCTTGTGGCCGTGTCTTGTGCTCTCTCCCCTCCGCTTTGTGCTAGCATTTTGTGCCTTGTGCTCTTTCCGTGTGCTTTATGTTGTCGTTTTAGACGTCGGACTGTCTGTTTGTGTGTTGTGTTGTCGCTGTGTGTCTTGTGATGTGTACTTTTTCTCATAATTCTCTGCCTTTGTGGAATTTTTCCACCATTCCTGTGTGCCTTGTACTCGACGAGTATATCCCTGGTTGTCTGTATGCTGCAGAGGCCTCTCGTTTCGCACCACAGCATTTTTCCCGCCTTTTCTCCTGCAAAAAAATTTCATGAGCCTCTAGTGCTTGTTGCTGAGTAGCGCATCACACTACAGTTACGTACATGTTGTCTCCTGGCACTGCAGGCTGAGTGAAGAGCATCAGTTGAGCTTGCTGCCAGCCACTAGGTGACGACTGCACACGCCTGTATACTGCAACAACACTTCGTTGCTCCACTTGCCTACCGGCTCCTCATTGTTTCTTTTTCTGGGTGTATTGTTTCGTCCAGCGTTATTGTCTTCTTTTCTCTGTCTTATTTTCTCTTTCATGATAGTTCTTCGATCAGATTTGCTTACTGCTCTTCATCTCCTGTTTTATGTTTTCCTCATACTCTCGTTATTTATCGGTGTTTCTCACCTCTTGTGTATGCTGACAGATATCTTGTTCTCCCTTCTTCTCCATCTCTTCGTTTATTCGCTTCATCTCCGTTTTGTCTTTGAAGTAATGCATCAACGTTCTCGTCTGTCTGAAAGGCAGTGAACAGTCACAGCCTCCTGGTGGCTTTTCGTACACAGTCGTGACACCGTCAATGTGTAGGCAGTGTCCTGAACGTCTTCCTGCTGCTGCTTGTCTGGCGTTCATGCTCTTGATTGCTTTGTAGTGTGAGCTCTACCTCATAACAGACGTGGCGTCTGTCCAAAGCTTCCTAAAGTTCTGTGTGCGATTATATAATCCAGTGTTTCTCAAATTTTTTTCAATCACCTCCCTCTTAGGACACTATTGCCCTCTTAAGACACCATTTGATTTTCCATCGCCCTTTAATGATTATATTACTGTATATTATTACAGTAATATACGCCCCCCATTCATGGCGTAACCTCCTACCGCCCCCTTGCATTTCCTCAACGCCCCAAGGGGGGCGGTACGGACCACTTTGAGAAACACTGATGTAATCGATCCCTTGGTACCGGCAGCGTCAACGTCCATTCTTTGCTTCTTTTCCTGAGTTTGTTTCTCGTGATGAGCTATTTTTCTAACGATGTTTTTCATTATATGCAGAAAATGCTGAAAGATTAAGGTCCAGACAAATAAATAATGCCCCTGCATAGATATGAAATTTCTCATTATTGAGGTTGTCTTTGTGAGCTCCCTGTAGCACTCACAACCTGAAGACACATAAAAAACACTTCCGTCATTCACACCTGTTGTTTTTTGATAGAAACATGTCATGATATGTTTACATAATATCATTAGAAGCATGCAACACGAGCCACTCACCCTCTTCTGAGGAGGAAGCCAGCACTGAGAGTCGTGCCCCATACGCTGGCCCCTGATTGGTGGAGACGCGGCGCCCAATTAGGCCTATTGAAGCCGCTAGTCTTGAGTGCTGTCTGATGCTCCACAGTCAGGTTGTTTACTGCCGCCAAAATTTGGTCTCCTTTGACAAGTTCGGGACGGACCCTGTACTTGTTTGCTCCCCCCTCCACCTGCTCAGCACCTCGGCTAGCCTTCCCTCTCTTTGGTCTTTTGCAGATTGATACGTTCATTCATGACTAAAAAACTAAAAACTTGCCAAGAAGATTATGTAAATAATGTTAAAAAATCTGTTCTGATACGATCTTCTTTCTGCTTGCGTCATTTTTTGAAAAATTTAAAAATGCGAGTGTAGTATTTTACGTGAAATAATGAGTTTTCAGATTTCTTCTGTTTTTAGAATGTACGTAATTTCGCAGTATACAATCTGTGTCGTAGACTGGCATCGTTGTATTATAATACGAACATTAAGGTGAGGGGTGATTCACAGAAGGTTCTCTAGCTCTCTCGCTTCTCACCTAAATAATGGGACGAGGGACAGCCGAACAAACCTGTGTGATCCAGCTCTACTGGTGAGTTGTCCTGTGCAGTGTCCAGCTGTGCAGTGTCCAGCTGTGCAGTGTCCAGCTGTGCAGTGTCCAGCTGTGCAGTGTCCCGCTGTGCAGTGTCCCGCTGTGCAGTGTCCCGCTGTGCAGTGTCCCGCTGTGCAGTGTCCAGC
>VCRD01001157.1:98809-162265 GCA_006783055.1 Trinorchestia longiramus | reverse complement strand
GTAGTACATCATAGCGTAGTACATCAGAGCGTACTACATCATAGCGTAGTACATCATAGCGTAGTACATCATAGCGTAGTACATCATAGCGTAGTACATCATAGCGTAGTACATCATAGCGTAGTACATCATAGCGTAGTACATCATAGCGTAGTACATCATAGCGTAGTACATCATAGCGTAGTACATCATAGCGTAGTACATCATAGCGTAGCACCAGAGCGTAGTACATCATAGCGTAGCACCAGAGCGTAGTACAGTACTTCGTTAGAATAAACGAGCTCTGGGTACGGAATGAAACTGAAACCTTATGGTTGTTTTATTGAGTTTTCTTGAAAAATAAACATTATCCTACACTTCTTTTAAAAGTCCTAGAACACGTGTTAGTTGATGCTTTAAAAAGAACAAACTAGCATGTAAATAAATAATAAATTATAGAAATATGATGAACATCTGAATTGGAAATTGATTGACAATTCAAAAACCTTTTATTAACTTTTGTTTTCAATTTAAGGAATTTAGTATTCATTAAGTTCAAAATGGGAGGAATTTAATATTCATCCCATTGAATTCGACATGTCCATCCCATAACTGGTTGTACTTCTGGTGTACGTATCCATTCTTTGTGGCATGCTCTTTTCCTTCAATGTTTTCATGTGTGAAATACTTTTCTTCGAATACCCTAGTGTGTTTCAGGATATCTACTTTTAATTTACAGCGACGTTCAGACACATAAAGATACTTATGGACTAAAGCGTCTGTGATTAGGTTTTACTGAACAACTATACTATAAAGAGCTTGTCTGGTGTATCTGCTCTTTCATTTGTTCTTGGCTGCTTCACTTCACTGATGACTCTGGTATTTGCTGGAAATGAGCAGCTTTGTCCAACCTTTGAGATAGGATGTAATTTTAGTTATTGTTATTTCAGTTTCCATTTTATAACGATGTCAGGAAAACCATACTTTTTCAAAACGCGCTTACAGGGTAAATTATTTTATTTTTATCAATTTCAGTCTTTGCATGTAAGTAATAATTTAAACATTTCTCCAACATAAGACAGTTGATGAATTAAAGATAATTTTCAGAGAGATAACATTATTTTACCCGATTTTCAGTTAATTATACATGAATGTGAGTTCTTTCCGTGTGAGATATGCATTGAGTGTAACTCAGTCATCTAAGAAACACTGACAGGTATCAAACAATGTGCCATCACGATGCTCATTCATTGGAACAATAGCCTCGCTATATCTCTTCTAAGTCCCCAATTAATAACATATCGTGAGTAAAATATTCAGTTTTGCGTTCTATCTGAAGAGCTGCCGGATCTCTTGATGGGTCGGTAAACAAGAGCCAGGCGTTCTCTGGACTATTGGGAGCCTTTAATGGTAAAGCGATAGCGTCCAGCATCTTCTGTAACAATCGCTGGTGCTCACTTCGTGGTTATTGAAGGGACTTAAGATCGCTTCATCGACTGCTGAGAATCAATAGAAGAATGAGTCCTTAGCAGCATTAATGCCAAGGGATCTCTAAAATAATTTGTCCCGGTTTAGCATCTCCCCGATTTTGGCTGTTGTTTCCTTATTGTTTTTATTCCTTATGTGTTGCCATGAATTTGTTCGTTTGGGCTTGCATATTCCAGGAGTCCTTGAAGCATAAAAGCTTTTGATATGTATTTTACACAGCATAATCACTACTTGATTTTCTTTTTTCGCTGTCACATACGAGGTAGAAGTAGAAGACCTCCTCTTTCAATGTTAATTCGCTTAGCCCATACTATTTTGAGGCTCAAGCGAACAACTGCAGATGATGAAGAACTATTCTGAAGGTGTGTAAAATAATGAGTAGTTTTAGCATGAACATGAATTATTTTTGTATCCCTCAGTAATTGAATTAAATATGTGTTCAGTTAGAGTATCATTGGCTATAAATATTTATTCATTATAGAACGTTCATCTTTCGCCAAATGAGGGACGAAGCACGTATACATGAGTAAACTTATTCATTTCTCTATAGTAATGTATTTTGCGGACACTAAGACTGATAAATGACTTTGATTCAGTTTTCTAATCACAAATTAAAAATATTAATTCCACAAGGCTATAGGTACACTTAAGGGACATCCAAGGCTTGTGCCTTCACATGCAATGGCTTATTATAATTCATATTGACTTGATATTAGATCGTGTAAACGGAAGCCTGAAGGACTGCCAAGAAATTTGTTGTGACACGGGATGTCGGAAGTTTATTGGGCTCTGAAGAGCAGGAATATATTTTTTAGAACTCAGTCTCCTAGAATATGCATGAAGCGTTCTCTCGACTTATTATTCATAATGCTCTTGTCATTGGTATGCTGGAAGGTGCTCTCATTTAATTCTGATGCTCTATAGAAAACAAGAAAGATGCAGTGTTCAAATTTTGGGATTGATTCAGGAACAATGATTGTGAAAGTAAATAAACGGCTCATATTCTTTTCCAAAGTTTTTGGAGAGAAAAAAAATATGTTATGCGACAATCCAAAATCGACAATTTTTGCAACTTTCTGAGTCCGAAGGTTCAAGAATCCTTGCCTTCTAATTCCTTATAAAGACAATCTCTGGCGAGATTATCAAGTTCCCTTCCGATATTGATAGGGTGAGGCAATATAACTTGCTTTTTTCAAAGCAAAGTTCTCTGAAAAAATGATGTTATGTTGTCGGACTCTGTACATAGAAGTGAAGTGTAATTTTCCTGTATAGTCATGAAGGCCAAAATCCTCAGAAGTCACCAAAGCAGCGCCATTGACTCTTGAACAACACTCGAGAAACTAGAGAAAACTGAATCAAAGGAGAACAAGGAGAAATCCAGAACATAAGCGGTTCTGAAAATCAAACTCGGCAAAAATGTGATGAAACCTGACCAGAATAGAAAACTTTTTCAGAAATAAAAGTAGCATCAGAATTCAGTGGTGAAGATATGGACTCATCGACTTTAAAAGAAGAGCTTTCGAGTTGATACCAATCTTGGCGACGATTATGTCGATCGCGCAGTACTATTCAGTAGCAAGAGTTCTAAAAATACTGATGTTAATTTAACTTTTATGAATGTAATTCCTAATTACTTTGCAACTATCGTTTCGTTGAAACAAAATCCCAATAACACTCATTTGTTACTCTTCTATGTTGCTCTCATGTAATACTCTAATGTATTACTCCAATGTATTACTCTCTAATAATCATAGAGGAGAGGCAATTTCCTCGTTTAATTCACGTCTTATCAACTTATTGAGATAATATTGAATCATGCATTCAGTTTATAAAGCATTACATTGATATTTGCGAATTTATTTTCTGTTGCTCAAGGAAATGAAATTTCTTCACAAGTTGATGTCTGGCAGAGTGTCAACATATAATACTGTATTTTCATGAATTAAAATTAAATGCAAACAAAAGGCTTTGAAATGATAGATAATCGTTTCAAACAAATCTTCAAACCGCAAATACTTTAATTAAAAGCTAAAACATGAGCAAAATAAGTATATACTAATTAAAGGTAGGACATTTTCTCACATTTATACAGGATGCGACCACATAACTATGAAAAAAGGAAATTATGTTGCCGCACCTCGTATAATAATCTACAACAACTGCTATATTATTTCGATAAATTAAGATGTTAAGTCCTAGGAGAATTGCTTGTTTTTTAAACTTTCTTACCTTTCTCCCAGCGGGAAATGCATTGTTGTGGCTCTTCTTGGAAGACATTTAAAAAAATCATGACCTATGTTGCGACAAATGGCTTTCGATGACTTCCATTTCTTTCATCAAGCTACCCTAATTAACTATTTTACTAATCTCCAGCATTTTATGATTTCATAATACATAATAACACTACCTAATACCTAATAACACTATAATCATTTTTTAGGTAATAGATAAGGATCGAATCAGTGTTAGATACTGAGTTCATATATAATAGCGTTCCTTGAAACAGTACAGGCAATAAAACTACTGATTTACAGTATTGAAACGTAAGCAATTTATAATGAACTTGAAGTGAAATATTTTAATTGTGTACTGCAATTTTTGCCTGACCGGTTCTAAGTCATGGTTCTAATATGTCTAATGAGTTGTGGGCATTAATATGAAAAAGAATTTGCTGGTTGCTCTTCATTGTTCCTGGCAAAAGCAACATAGAATGTGACAACCATGTCTAATGAGTTACTCTATCAGTGTTTTTCAAAGTAGTCCGTACCGCCCTCCTGGAGCTTTGAGGAAATGCAAGGGGGCGGTGGAGGGTACGCCTTGAATGGGTGCGTATATTACTGTATAATATACAGTAATATAATCATTAGGGGGCGGTTGAAAATCAAATAGTGTCCTAAGGTGGCGGTGATTGAAAAAACTTTGAGAAACACTGGTCTATACTCTATGAGGGCATGCAAGTGGTTTTGAAAACCTTAGCCCAGACAGCGTGCTACACTAATACATTTATCACTCAGAAGATGTGAAGTGTGGCAGAAATTTTTATCTTTATTTTCATGGGGTGGAAGCAGTACCTCACCATGACAATAGAGAACCTTTCCAGAAATCTCTACACGTCCCAGCCACATACTAAACTTAATGTTTCGTCTGTAGGTGAAAATGAAAATGAAAATGATAAACCTTTATATGTGCATACTTTAGTTCGCATCCAACACCTCCCCCAAAAAATTCAAACATCAACTTTTTATTGTACTAGAAGTACATAAAAAATATAAATCAGTCTTTTTAAAATAGCACAGGAGCACTCAGTCTTAAGAAAAAGCTTATTTAATGTCGTGAAATTGCCACTCAACTGTAGTCGATACAAATATTTTAGGCTTTAATTATAGCTTACGCAACAAAAACTTGCCTCCGCTATGAAATAGCTTACACAGGCAATAATTAAGTGTCTCACCTGTACTCGATGCCTAACATATTTTAATGGAAGACACTTTGAAGCACTAGACACTTTTCTGAGTAAGGTGTAGTGAACGGGACCACGACAGAGCAATGTTTCGTTCTTAAGCAATAAAATACAACCGAAAATATTTGTGATCTTGTACTAATGCTCTGTATTTCTGAAAAAACGTACTTTTTAGTGTCTAATTATACCATTGGTTAGAAAATATAAGTACAGAGAGAAAGACGACACATTTTTAATTCATAAAAATAAAGTTTGTAAAAACTTAACTATTAAGTTTTTGACATTACGTGAATTTTCCTCATTTTTATTTTTCTTAACTTTTAAAACGGTGCACTCGAAGTCCAGTGTACTTTCCAACCGGGACTATTCACGAAAAATTTAAAAATACGAAGTAAACACGCATGACAATCGGAATCCTATTCAGCTTAATAAAAAAATACTACCAAAAAAATACTACCAATATGCTTCAAATCTTCCTGTAAATCCATTGCCCGAGTTGTTTTCTATACTGGCGGACAAGCTCGAAATGAAACTGACTGCACAGCGTTAGTCGTCCAAAAATCTAAAAGATTTGTTAATACAGAGCTAGGCACAAACGAAGCACTCGAGCTCCCCCAATTGACAATCAGGATACAAACACAGCTTAGGGGATCATTGTCCAGTATGGTGACAGAAAATAAACAGGATCATCTACAGTTTAAGAGAGATTGGAGATCCTTCACTGAGTATGCTGTCTGTTGATAAATATAAAACAAGCATAAAAATGTGTTTGTTCCTTTGGGTTCAGCCTCTAGCCAGGTTATTGTTTAGCCCTTCCCAAGCTTTACGTCTATGACTAAACCCTGGAAATACTTAACCCGCAAAACAGTGTTGTGAGAATTACCCTGCAGCGTTGGAGCTACAGAAACGTGCCTCTGTAAAAGACTTGAACTATTTGCAGTGCATGCGAGCTTCGTGTTTATTTTCCCCAGTTTCTTTTGTCAAATGCCAAACCGCAGTTCGGCTTTAATGTCGCTGCAGAGTAATTTTTTAGATGCTTCCCCAGGAGCTAAACGCTGGCAAGTAAATAATGTTCGACTGTGTGTTATTGACAAGGGTGAAAGTTACTTTATGTTACGTTTAGTTAAGTCTGACTGACTTCAGTTGGGTTTGAACAATTTTATAGCGTCAGAGCATGTTCAGTTAAATTTAATAAATAATTTTGTGTAAAGTTTGTGTGCATTCACTTCAAGTAAGCTTTGTTCAGTCTAGTTCAATTGAATTTGATTAAATATTTTTAATTCAAAATTTAACCAATTCAGTTCAAGGAAATTTGCGGTTTATATTGACGGCGTTGGTTGACGTTAAGTTCTGTAAAATTCATGTGATAATTAATTTAACTGACTCATCCTAGCGATGAAAAATTTATTTTTCAAATTGTGCGGCAGTCTATCGCATATCTAGGTTTATATTTGGGTAAATTTCTGATATAGTGCTTTGGTGTTCTATACAGTGCTTCTGACTGCGAAGATGTGGTGTTCTATACAGTACATCTGACTGAAGATTTGGTGTTCCATACAGTGTATCTGACTGTGGAGATTTGGTGTTCTATATAATGCATCTGATGTGAAAATTTGGTGTTATATACAGTGCATCTGACTGTGAAAATTTGATGTTCTATACAGTGCGTCTGGCGGTGTAGATTTGGTGTTTTATACAGTGCATCTAACTGAAGATTTGCGATTCGATACAGTGCATCTAACTGAAGAATTTTCAAGAGTCCGAGACGGTTTAACTGTGTATAAAAAGGCTCAGTGAATTTGCTAATATCGCTAAAAGTGTTTGGATAAACGCTCTTCATTAATGAACAGTTAGATTGTATGAACTGGAGAATTATGAGGAGTTTCAGTGTTTCGGTAACATATTATACTGCTCATATACAACGTCTACCTCTGTACAGTACACTGCGAAATATATTAATGTACATATATCATATTTATTAGAATTTATGTATACAAGTTTTGGGACAGTATGTGAACTTTACCTCTAGGAAATGTCTTAAAGCAACGTACTATGCGTTAACGCATGTCTCTACCGCCTGTGTGTTTGTACATATGTAGCTTGAAATCTTTCGTTTCTCACGTCGTCTTTTATCGCCCCATTATAATAATTCAAAAATACCAAAGCTGTTTTAGAATTGCCACTATCCTTGCCTCAGAATTGGCTCAGAAACCCAATGGCGTCAAAGAAAACGATATCATAATGGCGCTTCGAAGTCGTTACCGTATTTTATTAAGACACCAAAACGAGCTGTTGTTCTCTTGCCCTTCGATAGAGAAATGACGAGCACGATGTCAATTTGACGCGTTGACGAACCATATTTCATCTGTGGTGAGCAACTTAACAAATTAAACACCGTCACCATTTTACTCACCAAAAAAGTTTGTTTACCTTTCATCTTGTAGTGGAGACAATGTGGCCCGGAAAAGTTTTGAAAATAAGTCTTGATAAGAATTAAAGCTTATTTCGTTGGTGCAATAGGGAATGAAACGTTGACTGTTCTAGAAAAACCAACGATAAAAATGCAATGAAAAATGAAATATTTTAATGAAACTATTAACAATTTTAAAACATCAAATAATTACCACTCAAATTTAATATTTACAGACATAGTTTTAACATCATGAGCAAAGGCAGCCACGTCGTACCAGCATTGCTGCGCCGATTTCATGAATTTGATATTTTCCTCATATTTAATAAAGCCAACTAAAATTTGAAATTATACTGTGTAATTTCGCAGTTGAAGTAGAATACTTTTCATGAGTGTGCATATTTTATTGTTGTTCTTCCCTCTGAGTGAGATCTTCTCTTCTATTTTGGGATCATCGTTTGATCCGCGACTCAAAGCAGGCACACACTCGAGGCAAGATAATGTACCGCATCAGGGGCGTCTAGCAGCTACGTTAAGCTTCTAAGATGATCATTCTGGTCTTGGTTCAGTTGTTTTTTTATACACCATTACAAAATGTTTCTTTGGAGCTAATTTCGTAAACAAAGTAAACTATACCAAAAAATTGATTGATCCTAACACAAGGCTGTACTTCTCCCATCTATCATATTATTGATTTTCGAATTCCATGCAATGCAATTGGAAAAAACTGTTTAATTTACCGCAAACGTTTTACAGCAACCGACTAGTTTATAACGAATTAAATTCTTTGTGACTTGAGACTTCTATAGATTGAAAAATAATCATTCCTTCTTCATCACAAAACCCTATGATTATGATTTCGTTATTTTCAGTTTATTTTTTATCGATCGTCTAAATAAGTATTTTTGTTTACCCGCCTGATTATATGAGCGCAAAGGCGACCAGAAATTACAGCGTATTATTGTTGTCAACAACCATCATAAATTTTAACTGTTACAGTTGAGCACGTACAAAAATGTGTCATAAAATCCTTTACTGTAATAAAGCAGCACCCACTGCGACTGCCCTGGAGCGAATATTGGCACTAGGAATACCATTTATGGCGAAAAAAATATCCTACGTCACTGATCAATTTGTAATTAATATCTTAAGTGCGCGTAGGATCTTACCCTTTTATGCGTTATTTTGTAGATGAGTTCATCACACCCTCGTGTCATTATTTAAATATTTCACACGGTAGATCGTTTCCTGAATTACTGTTGTGTTGAGCTTTACTCCATAAGGAGCTTACACAGAGAGTTCTACACTGTTGGTCGGGCTCATTATTGACGGATCCTCAACAAATGTTGCTCGAGCAGCGGCTTCATTACTCGTCTGAGGGGAGTCGTCAACAACTGCTATTTCATTCATATACATGCACCAGCAATCAATAGTGAGTGAAGCTCTTAGCTCAGTCTAGCGAATAAAAATATTGCCACAGAGGTAGTTCAACAATGTTTCTTAGATATCTGTACAGGACTTGTATATGAAAGTAGCTCATTACCTGTAGCAAGTGACCAGTCATTAGTTGCAATATGATTACAATACAATTAAGCGTTTCTGCATGTATGATAGTTATGTTTCTGAAAAAAAGCTTTTAAATAACTTTGTTTTACTTCTCTGAGAAATGAATGGGCTTCGCTGATCAAGCAACTTTACGGGTCACGAAGACACCACAGACAACATGTGCTCTGAGATATGAGTGGAAGAACATCAAAGAATAATTCCACACCTGAGTGAGTTTCAAAAACTCTTTGAAGATCCAAGAAATATTTGAGTCGTCATGATACTTGTTACGGAGCCTTTGCAGCAAAAACTGCAGAATTTGGTTTTCGAAATAGCTAACTAAATTAACTTTTTCCTGTCATACGGAAGCATTAATTAAGTGTGAAATGAGTGCACAACCGTCAAGGAAACATCTCCTCTTATTTTCTTTTAATTTAATCGAGGAATAAGTACGCACTGAGATGCACTCAAGCGCTTTCCTCTTCTACAGGAAATCTGTAAATTGACTAAAAAGTATTCTCCAACCACTGACTAATTATGTAGAACGTGCTACGATTTTTGAATTCGGTTCGGAATGTGGCTTTAGATTTCTTGTATTCATGTTAGTATTTTAATTAAATTTTTTGGGCTCCTATAGGTTTTGAACATATTTTCTCGATTTACTAATGAATTAAATACCGGATGCACACTGAGTTTTATATATTCGACAATTTCATTCAACTTTAATAATGGACCAATTTGTAGCAGTTGATTCTGTCCACTAAAATTCTATTTTTTCAGTGAAAGAGCATTTCATTTTACGATACTCGCACAATATCATTTTCTTAGGTCTGACTACTACATTGTTAGTTGATTCAACATCCCTGATGTACCGCCACTCAAATCTCTTGTCGATCTCCAAGAAGCTTTTTAAGGTCGTGAAGTAATTTCATCATTCCAAGGATTTGCTCAATCATTTTTGTTTTTCCCGGATATGAAATTTTCACGTGGTGCTTTCATGGTAATATTAATTATTCTTATAATAAACAATGAAACTTCCACGCTTCTATTGGGAAATTAATATTTTCCCCTTCCCCGAAACAGTGCAAAAATAATTTATGCATTGAATTTATGTTTATTGCCGTTCAAAGAAATTTAGCTGCTTGTTTCCTTCGTTCTAAAGACATATTTTTGAATGTATTCTGTGCTGTAGGAAATAGTGAAGCATCCAATATGAGTCATTTCACTTTATTCGTTTCGGTTGTGAGTATATCCAGTTCTGCTCCTGATAAAAAATCAATTTTCATATGTAGCATCTGTGATTCAAATTTTCTTGTATACCAAATTCCATTTGTAGCAAAGAAAATTCTTATATGAACAGTTCAAATGTACATTTTAAAATCCCGGACGGTATGTAAACAGCGTTGTCATTGATTATTTTAGAATTAGGCACAATCGCTTCCTCCGTCAAGCTCTATCCACATTATATAATACTTCTCACCACATGTTCTATCACATCGTACTGCACAAATATGTGCACATCCATAAAAAATAAGTAGCTGTAATAAATTCAAGATACCAAACATCTGGGAAAGTAAGTTACCTTGCTTGATACTACACACTGTGAGATGATGTGCTAAATGTTGCAATAATTTACCATCAATCAAAGAACGTTGCAGAGTATCAAAATAGAAGTAAGGTGAGTCAGGTTACGATTACCAATGTAAAACTGCTCGGAGACTTCGGTGTAATTGGACTACCGCCAAAGAATGAACTTGTTGAGGA
The DNA here is from genome assembly GCA_006783055.1 of Trinorchestia longiramus. Classification (NCBI taxonomy): domain Eukaryota; kingdom Metazoa; phylum Arthropoda; class Malacostraca; order Amphipoda; family Talitridae; genus Trinorchestia; species Trinorchestia longiramus. Next base: position 151,619 of record VCRD01001157.1, on the reverse strand, counting down.
AATCCAGGGTGTAATTGAAAACTTTCAATCGATGAGATTCAAATACGCTGGCGTTTCAAATTTTCCCTCCTGTCAGTGAGTGCAGGAAGACAAAACTGCTACTTATAGAAGTTGAGGAACGCCTACATGCTGCCTCATGAGGTAAGAGGTAAAAAATTAATAAATTATTAAGCTTACAACACAATTTTCAAGGCTAATTGGATTTTGTTTCACTCATAAAGGAATTTTCCGGGATCAATTCCATGTCATGGTATGGAAACCACTGAGTAAGCCTTCAATAAGATGCCACCTAGAGGTTTCGAAACAAAATTCTTGATACGATAGCAAATTTTGCAGTCAGGTGTGATTGACCGGCGATCTTTAGGTTGGAAGAGCGAGGGTAAGCTCAAGGATGTCAAGTGTTTAGAAAGATATGCTTACCTCCTCATTACACTCCTTTTCAAGTGTTGTCCTATGAGCAAGCCAGTATATAAAAAATATATTACTGTGGATATACAGAAATTTTTTGTAAATTTTTTCAAGGACAAATAAAGATTCCATTTTTTGACATTTACTTAAAAATCGAAATACAAAAAGATAGATATTCATAAGACTCGGCGTAAGTACTAACTGAGAGTCACCAACTCAAATTAATTTGAAACCTTATGTATTACACATCTCTTTAACTAGATACATCTATGAACATCACAGATTCTCAGTAATATTACTGGAGTTAAAATATTCCTTATGAGGAATGTTAAACAAAAACCAAAGATTAAACAATTTCCATTTACAGCCAACATGAAGTCAGAACAGCTAAAGCTCTGTTCAGTGTCATCAACGTCAAAGAATAATAGAGTTGATCGCCTAACTACCTGTACATGAAATTATGCTAAGCACAATAGACACTTATAGAATAAGCAGCTTCTCAAAAAGTAACCTCTGTATGTGATTGTATCTATTTCACATTCATATCCTATACATTTATGTATCAGCACATTTTAAAGGGCTCAGAAAATATTTATATGAAACTATTGCACGTGAATAATTCATTTTTTATTTGGACCAAGCAACACCAAAATCCCAACACTCGTTTCTTACTGCTGGAAAAAATTTTACGCTCTAAACTAAAGTTCGAGTTGTTTTCACGAGATAAAGGTCAATCATATTAGAATCATTTTTGTTTGCAAGCGAAGCGAAGATGAGTTTCATTCAGTTCCTAAAATTTTCTTTGAAATGCGAAATAAGCAGTAAAATTCTCACCCAAAATATAAAACTTGACTCTAATTTGTTTCAGTCTGTACGCTCTTCAGAAAGTATCTACAGAAGCAGAAACAAACGAACAAAGGGTGTTTTCATAAAATCACAAACTTTTATAGTAAAGGTAAGAGGGAGCGAGAATATAACATCCCTCATTGTGTAATAATTGACTTGGAAGAATGAACATGAATATTCGAAGCAAAAATACAAGTTGTCTTAATTATAACTGGTATCTACTATTAAATCCCAGATGAATTTCCATTTTTCTATCTGTAACAGACCAGGTAGTCGCACAATGCATTTGGTGTTAATTACTTTTCGTCCTAATTATGAAAAATAGATTATCGTCAATTAGTCTGAGCAGCGTATTTGCAACATTGGTATAAAAACATACATTATCGTCAATCAAATGGAGCAGCGTATTTGCGTATACATAAATGAGGAAAACATAGAACTGTTCATGAATCGGTTAACCACTGAATGTTACTACATACCCTATATTTTAGTTCAAAAGAGATATTAATATGAAGGTGAGCATCTGAAAATAGTATCCTGCAATACTGAACGGGATATCTGAGTAACATTGACAATATATAACGTTATTTTTTCCTTTATCTTTGCATTTCATCACGACTAATCCTAAAATATTCCTGATATTTCACAAACGGAACACCATTTTTTAAACGTATTTGAAAGGAAACATTTTCTACTCAGTGTTGAGAGGAAAATTAATCAGTAGTAACAAAACCTATACTTCTAAGAACTAAAAGCTGGTCTTTGTGTATGCATTGCCCACCCAGACACCACCGATGACAAAATATTTAAGGTTATTCATCAATAAGTTCCACAGCAAGAAAATACTTCTAGCCACCCACTGAACTAGCTACTTGAAAGCCATGGTAAGTGTGAGCTACAGTAACTGTTAGTGGCGTTGAGATGGGCAACATGTATAAAATTTGCAGAAATTAATTCGAATTGAACATGAACGCCAACTAAGCAATCTCCATCAATCATTGTAGTTCAAAATTCAATGTCTCAAATTTTCTAGTTAAAATTTACTCTACATTCTTCGATGAAATAATTTTTTCAGTAATATATCTTCGTTTCATTTATCCAAGTATTTAATGAGCACATTTAGTAATTAGCTTGTATAATTCTCCAAAGAACAAAACATACAAGTATTCTCTCATTTTTCTCATGGTCTCAAAACAATCACTGTACAGAGCTACAAGTCTTCCGTTTCAACAGCAGAAAATGACTAGCGTCTTCCTTATTCTTGAGACTAATAGGACTCACACTAATCCATCAGTGCTGCACCCGTGACCAAACGAGCAAAGACGAAAACGGTTGAGACGTGACATGTAGTTGTTGATAAGGATATGGAAAGAATTAAGCCCATAAAGAAGTCATTACGCTGCTGCTGCCTTCGCACGACCTCTGCCGATCATCTGTTCTCTCACGCGTGTCCAGCCACGTGAGGTCGATGCTACTTCTTTAATTTTGGGGTAAGTTGTTGCTTACTTATGAGACCTTGGTATTATTGTAAATAATTTGTTATTAAAGAGCAACATTATTCAACGTGAAGTATTTAATTCAGGCAGAAACTTTTATGCATTCTTACAAACCCCCGGAAGTAAGCTCACTGAGAGAGAAAAATGTTTTCAATTTTCTAGTGATTTCAAGGTTACGTTAGACCTGAACTCCTTACCTTGAGCTGGTAGTTGTTTTCATGAAGATACAGGGTGCGGCAACATAACTTCCTTTTTTCATAACTTTTTGATAGGTGAAAAAGGGAATTATTGCACTTTTTCCCCTCGACACGGAGTAATAACCAACTCTATTTTGCATCGTCAGCTTCGCGTTTACACATATAAATTTAAGGTGCGTCCTCTAACTCATTTGCACAACTCGTAAATTCTTCATTAAATAACACAACCCACAATCATCTTACATGTGTATTCTGAACTCGAGTTACATATCCTCAAACATAACCTTACCTTTTTCTTCGATGACATTTTCACTCACAAGAGATGTATACATAGGTAAATTTTTCTTTCAAACTCGCTGTCATCTTACCTTGTTTTTAGTTCACATAAATTGCAAGCAAACTTTCTAACTTCCTCTCAGGTTGCAGTGAATATCAATAACTGCCCGGAGCATCTGAAGCTGAGCGCATTTCTATTAAATTCAATTTCATTTTTCGATAAAGACTTCCTTGCTGCTGGCAAGTGCTAGTGTAAAAAGAAATTTTCCTCTAAGTAAAATAGTTTCTCAAAGAAATGTTTGAAATTTAACTTTTAAAAACCAATATCATATTTACGAGCGCTAACCTGAATTCCCGTATATGAACAATTATTTATTTTACGCAGTAAACAAGTCTTGCAAATGTTTTTCTACCTATAACATCCAATTTGAAAATAGAGGTCATATAATGAATTTCTTACCTGATATTTCCTACAATTTGCTTCAAGCGTTCGTATAAGAATTTATTTAAAATCTTGGTGCTATTTCATTCATTGTAAAATAAATCACCAGAAAGTACGGAGAAGGTATTCCTTAATATCTTAATATTTTATAAAAAATTCTCGACAATGTACAACTTGTTATTTCTATCAAAGGGTTCATTATGGGTCTAACATTCAATGTTCACACAAGATTATAGAAAGTGCAACGAATACACACAATTTACAGTGCTAAAGAGGTTCTTCCAAATATTTTCAGCCAATTTGAAAACAATAATAACAGCTTTAATAGGTCAAATGACACTATTTTAAAACAGTGGAATTACAAATGTGATTATGTAATTTTAATATTATAATTTTAAACCTATCAACAACTTTTTCTTCATTCTCAATGCAGAAAAGAGTCATTTTTGAATAGGCAAACATTTTTAAAGAGATCAATATAGGAGACCCCAGTTTGTAGATACGATCACTCTTATATTGGGAGTGAACATTGCATTAGGTTGTTCGTGTGGTTCATTTGCACGTGGTCATCGAAGTAATGACGTCATCTGGTTGCAGAGACTGCCGGCTATTTTATGTGTGTTTCTCCTCCATCGAAACAGTCTGACTGTCCACCTTTATTCTCCCCATCCTCTTTTGAGAGGAAATGTTTCCCTGGAATTCTTAGGAGCAGCATAAATTAGTGGTTTTATTTGCAATCGTTCTTGCTCGTTTCCACAGAAGTGAAGACAATTTTCGGAATTATGTCCTTTCGCTGAAATCAAGTGGGAAATTAATTACTAGGGACAGTAATGAAACCAAACATGCAAAGAACACATTATTGAATTCAATGATGAATGTTCAATCGATAGTGAATGCTAATAATGTTTACAAAATAAGAAGTGCAATTTCTCCACGCTAGAAGTTCGCTCACATCGAAATCAATGAATATATGTACAGTTATGCCATTAACTTGAAATGAGCTACTATCACTCATTAGCCATTCAGTTGGTACAATGAATCAATAAGGTAATTTTTTTTGCCGAAGCAAACTTCCATGTATTTTTTCATTCACTGTATCCCCCGAATATTGATCACTGATGGGGGAGCAAGAAGATCAGTTCAGTAATACTCATACTCAAACTCATCTGCACCAGTTGTGTACTCTGTGATTGAACGATGAGTCAATGTTACGTTTAATATTGTGAACGAAAACAGTTATTCATGCTCATTCATTGCATGAATGTTTTGTGGATATTTTTGCGTGTTTTAAACAATAGGAACAGGTTAGATATGTTTTCTTGTCTCTTTCACTGATTAGAAGTTGGTCCTGTTGCACAGTGAGGGTCAGTTTTGATCGGAACTTTCTGGCCACGTCATGGCGGACGAATTGCAGTACCGTCGATTTCATGCTGACAGGTACGCCTCAGAACATGCCTGCTTAAGACCAGTATCCCCTCAAAAGTTACAAAGGAATATTTCGTACAGTACTTGCTACAGGTACTGCTTCATTGGAGGACAGAAGATGCAGCGGATAGCGCAACCAACATCAAGACTGCACCGCTGCTGCAGCCCGCTGCCCTTGACTTCACAGAACGACTAGTTGAGCGCTGCACCGCCATTGCTGTTCAGTAATGGAAAACAAATGTTATGTTACAATATTTTATGTTACATCGCAGTAGTTTAATATTGTAAATTGTCAAGGAATTCATAGTTCCATCAGCAGGAAACAAAATGAAACATATGAGCTAATGTTTGATGGATAACATGTTAACGATGTAATAGAAAGACAGACAAACGTTATGAGCCATTTAGGGGGAAAGATGTGTACGAGCAACGGATACATTGGAAAAAATGTTGAAAAAACTGTTGCTAGGAATAATATAGAATTCAGGAAACAAGACGCTCAACACAATGGCGAATTATAAACGAGAAATTTTCAATAATTTCCTGCTATAACTTCAAACGCTCGATGCTGACAAAAAATAATTCTCGAAATTGATTTTGAAAATTGGTTACCTGCTGAATCAAGGGGAAGCCTTGCACTTGCTCTACAGTACAAAGCGTATTGAAGCAAGAATAATTCTTTGATCACTATGTATACAGCGAATATCTTGTTTATGTATTTTACTCGTTGTTTATTCTCAATTTTAATTATTAATACTTCCAAACTCAAAACTCCGACGTGCAAGCTCAACATGAAAATATACACTTATAGCCTCATTTAAAAACCAGTACAGTAAAATTCTCCCACTGCCCAGTCTGCAATAGAAACTTCTCAAGGCTTGTTTGCATTTGTTCAAACGGTTCGATTCAGACATCAGGTCTGGACCCTCTGACTTTCTCCTCTAGCCATGGACTTGTACGAAGAAATGAACGTTGGAGCATTTTTATTCATGTTAAAATTTAATTGCCCAAATCTATCAAACTCTATGTGCTAGAATCCCATCGATATTAAAAAAAGTGAAACCTCCTGCATATTCATGCCTCACTCAAGGTAGAGTAATCAATTAACACATCTCTCTATTCATCAATATTATAATACAAACACGCTGTAAAATTTTAAATGAAGAGTATGCATACCATTCTTTTATTAAAGTTTGCACATAGGGAGACGTGTTACTAGAATCATACAAAACAGCATACACATTCTGTTATTACTCGTACAGAACGAATTGAAATTGAATTAATCCGGCATTGACCACTTAGAATATTGCCTAACTTTATTCGACTGCATATCAATATGAATAAGGCCAATGCTGACTATATTTACTCGAATATTCATGTCTCAAAAAATTCCCATACGCATAGCAGGCTAAACTCACTGTGCAAATTTAAATACCATTGTATTTGTTTTACACAGCTAGTGTTTAATACAGTTAGAATATTGCAGTTAAATTTTAATACAAACTTCGGACTTCTAGTAACCTCCGTAAATAAATAGAAAATTAATTATCGAGACTCATAGAAAATGCCATACTTTTACCTGAAATCTTTATAGCAGTGAAACAACTCAAAAATTAATAATGTTCATCAAAATTACGATTGAACGATACAAGAAATTGCTTATGACAAACAACTCATATTGACTAAAAGGCCGTGTATCTGGAAAACCAGAATGTTCAATGAACATGAAGTTAAAGATTAGGAATAATTCAAGAAGGTAAATGGGAATACATCTACTAGAACCTCATACGTTAGGATATGTCCAGACGTCAGAAGCTGTTGCCCTAACACTTTCAGAAGAGATAGCTTTTTTGCCGTCCAAATCTAGAAAGACCTGCCAAAGTACAGTGCTGCTTTAATGGGATGGACTAAACGCTGCAAACTTTCACTTTCTAGAAGAAAAACTATTCGCTGTTTAATAGACTAAATCATCAGACTGATCAAATTCTTACAATAAGTTGTGAGTCGACCCTTTCCACACAAGTAAACTTCCTCAAAACTGACAGAAACCTCCCAAGCGATGGTTCGGGTGGTCACTTTAAGACAAAGGACAGTCCTCTATTATGTATGTTTTATATTATATGATTATTATTTTTATGTCGAAAAAGAAAGTCGACGAAGAACTGTGCATAGAAGACATTATTCGCCCTTGCACAGAAGCCATGATGCAGTGCAACATGACACTTTGACCTGGTGCAGTGCAGCACGATACCATGACATGGTGCAGTGCAGCACCATACCATGACATGATGCAGTGCAGTATGATACCATGACATGGTGCAGAGCAGCATGACAACTTGACATTACTTTTACGTTTTTCGACAGAATTTAACAACGCGCCACACTATTCTCAAGTGATAGGAAGAAGGGGTTTCCTCATTTCCAGATCATTTCTATGCTCTGACTCACTTTTCATCAGGGCTGGGAAAGTCAACCTCTCAACTGATTCGCAAAATGCTGAAATTCTGAAGGCTAAATCATCAGATATGAAGCAAAGTACTCCTAGTTATTGCGTGGGCTTCTATCCAAATGATCTTCAGAAAACAACGGGTGGTAATTAAAGTTGAAGAAAAGCATATCGATTATATTTTGTAATGTTCTCGCGGATACTATTTATAAATTATTAAAATTAGAGCTGGACAGGACAATTTTTTGGAAAATTGTTTATATTCTACTTTGTAACCAAATCTATTCCCCACACTGCGTAGCACCGTTTCTGCAGAGCCACAACAACATTGAAAGTTCATAATAAATTAAATAAAAGACTTCAGTACAATACTGTAAAGTTTATTAGGATAAGGATAAATTGATTATTTATGTGGCAATTGTTCGTACGTACCTGACGAATGAAAATAATTTTCGGCCCAAATTGTGCGTTTGCAGATAAAGCACAAGCTACCTGGCACGGCATTAATAGTTGATAGGCTCTTCACACGTTCCAAACTCCAAACTTAGAAAGCTCCAAATCTATTACTAATCTGATACTTCATAGTGTCTTGAAGTTGCTTATTTGTGCAAGTCAATATTACACAAGATATCGAAATTCAATTGGGGGTAGGCTTCTTCTTTTTCCCACGTTCACTTTCGCCTGAAATGATAGTATTTTTAATGAAAGATATAATTTCACTTGCTTCCTGTGACTAATATGTCATCAACATCATATCACTGAAGGTTTGAATGTTTCCAAATTTGGAAATTGGGTTTTGGGAAAAATTTATGCTGAGTAAGTATAGATTAGGACACCTGCTATAATCACTGAAAAGAACGTATTCAAAAGTTTGTACTAATTCTTTACATTTAATTCTTGTGTTCTAAGTAGTACAGCTTTATTTCGTACCTGTAACACGCCTCCAAATTTAAGTATTGAACACAATCTTTATAAATAAATCTCCACCTGCGGAAAAATAGAATTTCGCTGGCAGCATTAGCTTATCTTCAGAATACTCGTTCTCTGCACCCCTGTCATAATGCACGGCAGCGGCATTATTGCAAATCAACGACTTCCTCCAACATCGCCCCTTTCCACGCAAAAAATATTTTCTGAGTCACTGAATTACCTTATCGCTGAGCCTAAAAAACTTACCTCGTGTAATTTATTCAGATCAGGCTGTACTCCCTGCTAACTTCTCGGAATGACGCAACAATCGCTGCAGTACGGCAAATTTAGATTGTCTTTATGGTGTGCGGCGGTGCAAAAAGCGAACAGTTACTTCTAAGCCTGTCCAAGACGTAAGAATAAGACCAACCTATATTAAAATAGAAAAATTATCTTTTCAACAGGTTCTAAGTTTTCGTTTAAGTGGCCGTTTCCATCCCGGTTTCAAAGCTTTAATGCTCGTTCCTTCAATCAGCGAACAGGGGTTTAGCGTCAAAGTAAGCCCGCCATTTTATGTACGTCGCAATAGTCTTAATTTGTTCCTCCAGCTCGCCATAAAAGCGATAACCGCACAGTAGCTTCGTAAGCACAAATTTACGCCTTTGCTCTACTTGATCGTAGCAGTGTCGCTCAAACACATCCAGTAAAACGACCTAAATTTCGGTTTCATATTCGCTTCTCTATCACTTATATAATGAGACCTGACCCACTGTGAGTGTCGATGAACTGAAACTTTATGGCTGGACATAATGTTAGTTTGAGTAAAGGTCGAGGCTGTGATAAAATGACTTTAATTTGTTATGCAATGCTTCATTGAAATAATGACGTGAACTCAAGTTAGAAGAATACTGACATGCTTGAGCAAAATAACACCAAATATTTTAGTATATCTTATAATATTAAATCGTATGAGAAACAAATGAATTCCTTCTCTGTTATTGTGAAGGACTGCTTATCAAAATACATTGAAAAAATAGAACATTTCATATATACTAACATAAAATCAAAACTTGTTTCTAAAATAAGTTTACGATGTAGATGTTTGAGAAAAATATTTGGAAAACAAAAATTAAAACTTTTCTGAACTGTGAATTTAGTGTCAGTAATGTATTCTGGAGTACTTTCTATTCAATACGCAGGAGTAAAAACATCGAAAACTTCAAGACAATGATATCAATTGCGAGTCAGAGAAAATAAGCAGCCTCATCTCAGTGGTTCTCAAAATTAGAAAACTTTACCTTAACTGAAGATGGATGATGTATCTAGAATATGAACATTAAAATTATAAAAATATTGACCCTGGTTGTCGATGGAATGTGTTTTTAGAATGTGAACATTAAAATTCGCTGAAATAGAGTCTTTCATTTAAATTCAGCGGTGTTTAATAACTAGTCACAGGAACTAGATTTTTGAACTGCTGTAGTTCGTTTAATGTCAGGGATCATCAAGAAACGAATCAATTTGATGACCATCGCTATAAACTGTTTAATGTATCTAAGTTTTTAAATGACGATTGATCTGTGAGAGTTACTCTTTCATCACATTGATTTCTATACTCAGTCATCTATCACGTTAGAATCATTAGCGAGTGGATGACATTACTCTTCAAAATGGTTATCTGTTAAATGAGGTGTACAAATGGAGTTTCACGTTCACATGCTATTTACACTTCACGAATAATAACTCACTTACCTCTTCTTGTAGCGAAAGCAAAACTATCAGAATCACTAGACCATCCATAGTTATTTTTCACTCTGACGACTGCTTCATAATCTGTTGCCACTTCTAAGTTCTGAAGAGAATGGGTCATGACTCGAAGTGTGTTTTCAGTGACAGTTTCCACATCCACTTCCTTAAATATTTCGTGTTTTTCCTCAGCGACAGAACCGTTCACCTGGATTGAAGTTCCTTGAATTAGATGAAAGCATTATTCCCGAACATAGGTTAATTACCTGCCTATGAAATTATTAACTCGGTAAATTCCCTTTTCCAAGATAACAGGAAGTGGGTGGAAACCCTTATTTGATCTTACCAGACAACTATGCAATAACACAACCAGTTATATCAGTCAGTAGCTGCTCCTGCCTCTCTCATTCGAACACGAGGTCTTCAATGTTCTAGTGGGTGAAGACAGGCACAATGAGTAAAGTTTCAATGAGCTTTCCAAGGTAGAAGACAAGGCACTGTAGCTTTAATTTGCACAGACTCTGTACAAACGTTTCATTTCAGCAACGAGAGATAGCCTTTCGGAAGAACTATACCTTCATTGTAATACATGCTACTTACAATTCTTAGGGGCATTGAATAACATTAAAGTGTTATGGAATAAGATTTAATGCTGCTGATAGCATTTCACTACTGCAGTCCACACTATGCAAGGTTCAACCTCTTCATTTTTAATGAAGAGATCAATGTTATAAGACAACATTATGGCATTAGTACATAATGTATGTGATGCATGGGCTTTGAATAAAGAAAACCTGAGAGTAGATATACTGGTATCACTGAGAACAGGTATACTGGCATAACTGGGAGTAGGTATACTAGTATAACTAGGAGTAGGTATACTGTCACATACAACTGAAAGTACTAGTATAAACTCAAACACATTTAATGCTCAGCGAAATTTGTGACAACACACTTATTATGTGAACTATATTTTCAATTATCCCGAAACATACTACTAACTTACATAAACCTCAAGCGTCATGTCACGGTTATCATTTTCGAAACGCAGCTTTGAGAAATCTCACAACCAATCGTTAAATAATTTCCTTTTAAAGAAATGATACTTCATATGTCACCATAAGAGTGCGTTTCATCAGTCCTTCCATAAAGTTACCTTTGCTCTCCCGTAGACGAGTCTGTAGGCGATGATGGGGTAGTAGCTGTCAGTCTCCCAGGTGAGAGTGTAGGAGTTGACTTCCCCCCCCGCTGGGGCACTCGTGAACCGGGGTTGGCGAGGCAGCCCTGCGGGGAATCACGGAAATGTTCCATCAAGCAAGAGGGGCGCTTACACTGCACAGGTAAGCTTGTATAGCTTGGTACCCAGAAAAAAACTCTGAAACATAAAATCAAATTCGAGAGAAAATTTTATTTTTTTTCGTAAATTTCCTCTTCACTTGGAAAGACTTAGCTGTGAATACAATAGATGGCATGTAATGAACCAACGCAAGAATGTATCGAAAGTTTCATGTCAGGGTTACTAAATGCAGTATATTACACGAGTTGTCGCTCTGGTCAATAAAATATCTCCACCATATCACTTCAACATCCCATTCTCTTTCAAATGTTTTTAAAATAAATTTTTCGACTAAGAGTTTCAGAATCTATGACAGCTTTCATGAATCTAAATTGGGATTTTCCAAATGTACTAAATATCCTTTGGCTCTTGTCAGAGATGAGAGGCATGGCTGTAAGGATGCAGTAACTTACGTCCGCCAACATGACATGTAAAAATATTTCCATGGCATTTCGTGCTATAATTCAGCGCCAACTAAATCGAACGTGGGGAATTTGGAACCTTTCCTTCGTATTTTTACATTAGATCTCTGCAAAACGATGATGTAAGAAAGGGAGAGTCAGCTCACGCTACCCTGAACTCCACAATTGATTAATTTTAACGTACGTAGTGACACGGCGCGTAGAAGGAAAAGAAGTGAACTTGGGTGAATGTCTGTGAAGAGAAAGTGTGACCTGTGCTTTTTGAGCGAAACTAGTTTGGAAAATATAGGTGACCTTCCTTGGACAATTGAACTGCAGTATCTGAATAGGTGAATGACGGGGCAAAAAAAAGTGGAAATATAAGAATTCTGGTAATACTTGTGTTGAGAAATTTGGGAGATTTGAATGCAAGAGCAGAAGACAAAGTCGTTTAAACTCTTGTCTACAGATAAGGGATCAGAATGATGAATGAGCTGTCATAAGTGTGAGATGAAAACTGAAGTACATATGGGATTATTATTCGCATTATAATTTTATACATCTCACTAAGAAACTTTAGAGTTAATATCTTGATACAACGTACAGAATGCTCCAAACGTGTTTCTTGTTATTTCCATGGTGATGTGCTTTATTTGTTTCCCCCATGATCATAAGTTACTTCCGCATGATAAATGATTTAAACTAGAATCCTGTCTGTGTTTACGGCTTTGTCATCCAGTCATATGCGTGCACTCAAAGTAAATTTGCTACATCCTGTATTGCTTGCTTTCTACAGGAACAATAATAAAAAAGCAGCGGCAATTTTTTTGTTTACTAATCCCACGACGCATCAAGATGATAGTAGAATAGGATTTGAACAGATTATTAGCACAGAGTTTCATTGTTTTTCAACGAGGGCGGAGAAAAATATGAGTTGGATGAAGCAAAGGTTTTCAGAGCGTTTGAGAATAAAAAAGCACATGTCTGCAGTGAGTAGAGACAGGAATGACTGTTAAATTTTGCAAGAGGAATTCCTTTGTGTTGACAAAACTTGTGTAAGTTTTGAACAACGCAAACCTTTGCCTTTTATCTGTAGTGTAGCTGATGACAGAAAGAAGGCTCTGAAAATACTACAAGGGCATTACAGAGGCAAGGGCAAGCTGGGTATGATAGCCCTATAGACAGAAATCCTAACACTCAAGAAAAGCGAAAAAGTGACCGCGAACGACCATTTCCATATCGCTGAGAAGACAGCAACGGCACTAAAAAATGCGAATAAGATTGTGAGCGACGGTATGCTTGTAGTGATGGCTCCTGAAGGATTGCAAGCAGAGCATTCAACATTTTCTACACTGATCACACCACTAGGAGATAACATCAGTTGTCTAGAATTTAAGGCTGCTTTCCAGCTATGAAGAAACGGAGAAAAGCAGATCACCTACAAACAGCAATTCTACTCTGATGAAAATATGTTAAGCAGGTGATGCGTTTCCAGTGTTTTCAGTACTGGTAAGTGTTGATACAGTTGTTAACCTGCCACTCATTGCACACAGAAATGCTGTCAGAACAAAAATACGGCTAATACAGGCAGGGATGAAAACTGTAATCCAAAAGATTTTGCCCTTAAAGAGAATGTCTGTGAGAATATAAACAGCATCGAAGTAACTAAGAATAGTTCATTAGTAGACTTCGACGCATTTTCACACATTATTTGTGATAAATCATAGATTGTTAACTTTTGTACGAGTTTCACATTCACAATGCATTGGCTAAAGGATACCGCAGAAATAATTTTGTATTTGGAAAGGGCAATGCCTTGTTATTTCCATTGATTTCACATATTTCGAATAGGTGATTTCAGTCAAAAATGCGAATCAATGTATGGTAGTTAAAATATCTCTCCATAAGAGCTAGAGGGTAATGTCGCAGCAAGTCTGATCACTTCTTACAAAGAACTTGCAGAGCAATTTCACGTAGCCCGTGAAACCGAGAATTTGTTGTGTTGATAAAAAGGAATGAATCTACAGTACAGAGGTTGTTAATATTACAGGTCTTATGGCTCATCTGATTGTGATTTGCAGGATGGAACCTTATGTTGAAAAATGAAGACCTAGTACTTTATTCTGTGTAGTGTCTGGAAAACAGTTGTTGTCCATGGAAATGTTTCTTACGTATACTGATAGATGTGGTTTCGAATTTTTTGGTGTTAATAAGTGTTTTCCATATACTTTCGAGTGTGTTGATCTGTTGTACGACATGTTGTCTCTGCTATGCTGCTTAATGTGATGAATATTTACCAGCTGTTATTTGCGTGATATAATCTACACAACAAACATAGTCTGTATTGGTTTGTGGTGAAGGTATGTCATGTGTTTAAAAACTGTATAATGTTGGTGACAGGCTAGCCATTTGAGGCCCGCCTGTGTGTAGAATAAATGGGATTACTTTTGACTATTAGGCGCACTTGCTCGCGTCCAGTGATGAGTTTACTCGCTTAGCAGAAATGCTGAACATGCCTGGAAGTTCTTCCTTCAATAAGATGCTGACTTAAGGTCATCCTTCAGTAATAATGCTGATTTTGTGATGTATCACAACTGCATCCAATATATTTTCCCTACCGAGCACTTTCTAATTTCCCCTTGCTATAACGATTAAAAAAGGCATTTGTACTATTTGTTTCAACCTAATGCTACCATCGTTTTGACCTATTTTCATACGGGTTCATTTACTTTATTCAGTAAAATGTATAATATCCTCCACAATTTAGAATTGCATGTTATATATCGTGGATTTATATTCCTGGTCATTCTGTCTCAAGCACTAAAATGGAACAAAATAAAATGAATATCTTTACATTTTTGCTCCGCCAAACAAAATTTTTGCTTTCTTGGAGTCTGCTTGGAGTTTTGTATCAGTAAAACTCTTCAGTGCATATGCACGGTTGTTCCCATTGCATAAGAGCCGTTCGCCAATATCCACAGAGTTCCTAATGTCTCATAAACATTATAAGCACATTATAGCACCTGTCATATGGATGACTGCGCTTTTCTTCCCTTGGCTGTTCTCTGCAATGCACGCGTAAGCCCCGAAATCCTGTTCAGTGACGGGCCGAACGATGAGGGTGTGACGATGAGCGTCATCTGAGGCGGTGGCGTGCGTGGCGTGGTCGACTGACTGACCGTCCCTCGTCCACGACACGCGAGGACTCGGGCGACCACGGACCAGGCACACCAGCTCTACTCTGTCACCAGCGCCAGTGCGAACCACCGACTGCAACGCGCGAACGAAACCCATGCCAATCACTTATCATATGCAATCAAATGAACAATAATAATAGCAAAGAAAGTTCTGGTTCTACATTAACATTACCTATGCAGGAATCTTCATACCTGCAGTTATTAGTAAAAGGAAAATGGACTGCATCACACGAACGAAACGCATGCCAATCACTTAAAATATGCAATCAAATCTCTATGAACGATAATTATAATAATAATAATCACAAAGAAAGTTCTGGTTCTACATTAACATTACCTGTGTGGCAATATTCATACTTCCTCTCATTTGTAAATTAAAAATGGCTATACATGAAAGAACACTATGCAGCAGGATACTACAATACACAATTTCCCATCAAAAGAGAGCAATCATGAGACCTTCAATATTTAAGCAGTTTCCAAGCAGCTATGCAGGCAGTCGTGAATAGACCATGACGGTATGTTTATAAAGCATCAAACCTCTGAACTTCATGTCATCACTATTGCAGGTCTCTTATGTGCACTCAATTCAGAGCCGATGATGTAATAACTGTATTTGAACTTCTCGATATGACTCATGCTCGAATGAGATAACTCATTTATTATTTCTCGTAGCTGCCTTTCTATCAAGAATGCATTTTCATTTTAATTCTACGTATTTAGCGTGAAATATAGAACCACCAAAAACAGTATTTGCCACGCGAGGGCAACGACTCTTGACTGTGAAACATTACTTATGGAACGCACTAGAATGATCACTGAGATAAGAGAGCGTTATTGCTGGATAGAGTAGGCAATTAAATTCGTGTTCAGGCGCGGACTTACTTTCTCCGTCACTATTTCTGGTGGATATTCAACAAAGACCTTCATCTTCGCTGAGGCTGAGCTCCCAATTCCATTCTCAGCTGAGCAAATGTACTGGCCTTCAGCTTGGCGGTCCACGTTCTCTACAACGAGGTTTCCATCCTGTGGGACAGAGCAAGCAGAACACACTCACATGTTAGCACTGATAATTGCGCGGTAAAATATTTGATATATGACAAGCTTACGACAGTAGTATCATACGACGACCTTACGACGCCGGTATCATATGACAACCTTACGACAACGGTATCAACTGTAAAAGCAAATTACACTGTCGGAAAATTAAGTATTTTACTGACTTTTGAAAAGGAAGTAAAACTATTATAAATAATGGTTTTAAAGTCCTCCTTCGTTTTAGTCAGTGAGAAAATTTTATTAACAGCTAAGTTACTGGTAAATAATATAATAACTCGTTATTCTTTTATTATTTAAAAGAGCAAAAAAAACAAAAAGATGAATCTCATATTTAATATTAATCATTGTATTTTATCGCTCATGGAGAACACGAAGCGATTTAGCTATGGTTATATCATAATACTTGAATTTAGTAACAAATATGTTTCCCTTTATTAAAATAACATTTTTTTTATTTTTCACGTACTATTATTGTTTGTTGGTTCTTACCTCTGCTAAATCTTACGCTAAAGCGTTTAATTAAATCACTATAGGGGTTGAATAAGTCAACCAAAATTGGGTTTCATAATTGCATAATTGCAACGTAGACACATTTGTTAGTTATGCACAGCGTACCAGTTGAATACAGTCCTTGGTATGGCTTTCACCACGAGCAGCAACTCATTAGCTAACCAAAGCAGCAATCCAAACTGACCTGGTCCCTGATAGCGCTCTCTGGAGGAGTTCTCTCTTCAAAGGTCCACCTAATTTCCGGCCGTGGATTTCCATCAGCGTGGCAGAAAAGCCGCAAGCGCTGTCCTTTAACCACGTGTTGTACTGATGGACTGGACGAGTTTATGGAAGGAGGGTACTGAACGTTCAGCTGGTGCTGCAGTACCACGTCTGGGTAGTACAGAAATTAAAAATTGAAGTTTTTTTGCGGTCAAACAAATTAAAATTTACCTCACGCTCCTGAATTATTTCCAAATGATAAAAATATGTATTATAATATCCTACATTTTTTCTTTCTTTGATTTTTGATAATATCTTGCATTAAGAAATATCTGACTTTGAGAACTACTTTTCAACAAAATATATATTACTAGCAAGAAATGTAAATGATAATAAAAAACCTGCACCAAACTTGGCCTTGAAATTTTTGAGATGCTTAAATCTGAGATGAAAAACAATTTAATGCATATGTGAAATACTCATCTTCGAGAGCTTGAAATTTTATAACGTCGTTTAACTCAGTGCGTAGAGGAGGGGTTAAATTTAGTGTATAAACTGTACATTTATCTTAAGGATAGTAATTTTAATCACTTGAAAAAATAAGGCGTTATGCTCAGGGTTCTTTAACTAAAATCTTCAGACTGCACTATTGGCGAGTTCACTGAATGTGCACCAATTGAAAGCGAATTTAAAACATCACGAACAATTTTCAGATCTAGGTTGTCTACCTCAGGTAAAAATCGGAATAATTTAAGTCTTGCAAGTTGCAATTTCGAGTGAAAAATGGTCAAAATCGCAGTAAGCAACACTTCACTGCAGCATGCATCACTTCACTGCAGTAGGCAGCACTTCACTGCGGTATGCAACACATCACTGCAGTATGCAGCACTTCACTGCAGTAAGCAGCACTTCACTGCAGTAAGCAGTACTTCACTGCAGTAAGCAGCACTTCACTGCAGTAAGCAGCACTTCACTGCAGTAGGCAGCACTTCACTACAGTAAGCAGCACTTCACTGTAGTATGCAGCACTTCACTGAAGTATGCAGCACATCACTCCAGTGAGCCGAGTTGACCTCATGCCCTTTAAACATCGCTGCTTGGAGGATAATAGGAATGAGTTCACCCTACACATTTGATGTTCATGCTCGGAAAAACAAAGGAAAAAGGATGCTGATCGGCTCTGGGATTTGAGTTAATAAACGGTGCGTGTTGGCACATGAGGCAAGGTGGGCTCTTTAGCCTCTGAACAAGTAGCGATGCAAAGTATCGTAACTCCACAGTCTTTGTGAACTATAAATCTAGCCAAAACCTATTACTTTGAATTGAATGACTTAATTCGTTATCATAGCTATTAACTCTAAGGCATTCTATTTGGAATTTGCTTGGCTAGTTATTGCTTGCCTTGTCTGTTTAACAAGTATGAATGAAGACATCAAAATGCTGATCAGAGGGACAGAAACCTTAATGTTCATTTTTGACTGTTCAAAAATCCTTATGTATGCAAATATGATGCTTGCTCTGAATAACCATGAAAATTATTATTTATTGAAATACGCGGATATTCTGAATGCATTGCTTACTTATTTTTTTAAGTATGAGTTAATTTCAAGAAACCTAGTCTCTTAAACCTTAAATTCTTGAAGCAAATGCTTCGATTTACAACTCTTTGCCAGAACTTCGCTAGTTTTAATGAGGTACGAAAACATCGAAGCCAGCGATCACTTTTATTTATTTTACATCAACTTTTGTAAAACATGAAAGGCGCACAAAGGATTTGTATTGATGCTCCATGAGCTAAAATCAGGGTAGACTTTTTTTAAATAGAGCATAAAATGAGCAAAATCTATGCCTTCACTTTTGTATAGAGGACGTCCACCACCTAACATCATTTTTGAATCGTAACATGACCAGCAGGAAGAAAGGAAATAGTGCAGTAATTATTTTACAAAGAATCTCTCAATAGAAAACTGTAACATTTTTAAGCGACAGGGGTTCTGTATCTTGAGGAGTAAATTCTTTGGGAATCTTGGAGCAAACGTGTCAGTGAAGCGCCGTCTGATGTTCACAGTTGTAGAACTCACTCAGAAAAAAAAATACTTTTTTATGCATTGCTAAAAGTAAATATTTGCAGGTGGAAAAGAGGAAAAAGTATTGTTTGAAAAATAGCATGTGTTGATTCAAAACAAAATCTAAATAAATGCGGCAGTACAAAACGAACACATGTTTTTACTCAATAATGCATAGATCTCTCCATGACACATGAAGTAATTTCAACCCCTCACCTGTACGGTAACTTAGAAAATTCAGGGTTGACCATATTTTGATATTTTAATATATATACTTTTAAAAATGGTCATTTTATATTCTACGTTAGAACTTTATTTTTAGTTTTTGGTCACAGCAGATATGGTCACTTTTGAAGCCAAAATGTTAACGGTCGAATGCCCTATCAAATTTTGCGCCCTTTGAAAGTCACTCATGCTCATTTTTTGGCACAAAAAATGGTAAGAAATTTACAGAGCAAAGCCATTGAAGCACGTTGTTATAGCAAGAAATTGAGCTTCATTAACATGACTGTGCTTCTGTGAAAGTTGTATAGGTTGTTTGATATCCAGAGGTTCAATCGCCATGCCAGCGTGAAACATATCTGGCCTAGAAAATATAGCCCTACTTGCTTGTTTCTAGTTTATGCCTTGCACTTTTTCCGTTCAGAAATACGCTAAAAATTAGTGTATAGGAAGCAAATTAAAAAATTATAACCCTAAAACTTAATGATTTAACTTGAAAGGGATTTTTACTTGCATTGAGAAATGTAAAAACGACACGTACTCGTATTCCATGGACTAACGCTGACATACAAGGTGTCATAAAAATGTATTCAGAGTACACTTTTAGCAGAAATTTTAAAACATTCGAATTCGATCTTGGAAACATTTCGAACATTTAGATTTAGTCGTCAGAAAGATCCTCATCCAATGCATCATAACCAGGCCAGCGTTGCGTCGACATCACGTAGCATGAAATACCTACAGCATGATGCTCTTTTGAGAAACCTTTTTTCTAAAATACTGCATTCTGTTGCTCGCTTTTTTCCTTTCATTACCTCTACCCACGTAAGCTTGTTAGTCTGGAGAAGGCTTCAATTTGTGGGATTAGAGGAAAGCCACAGTGAGTGAGATCTAGAGAGTAAGATGGCCCTCAAACTCGCGGGTCCTGGGGCCAAGCCAAAAATAAAGATACAATCAACGCTACATGGGCACGGGAATTTATAAACCATGAAATTGATACAATACTGGTATTTTTGATAAAGATACTTTGTAGTGGAAAAAGTATTTCTATTTTTTTAGTATCTAACCAGAAGGAGCTTCTCCGTGATAACTAATGTCAATTTAATTGTACAAAATGGTTGGTAACGTTTTTATATGTTTTGAGTCGATGACATTACCAGTTTCTTAGCGGTAATATTTCAAACGTTCATACCACTCATAAACTAGTGAAAAATAATCTGCAGTTCCTGAAACATTGCTTTATGAGTTTTACCGAGCGTTTTGGCTGTACTTATAGGATTTTTCTCCGATTTCCTCTATGATATATCTGCAAAAAAAATTCAGAACAGAACACTACTCTTGGATAAGCAAACCTAACCCAACCCCAGTGTTACGATCCTAGGACGATCGTAGTACATATGATACCAGGTAGTGCTGTGCAGAGAGACTTCACTCTCTTGTACGTTATTTCCCTTAAAATTAATCATACCCGATAGTGGGTAGTTTTTGAGTGTATGTTACATATGATTTCAGCTCACCTTCTGCAGTCGGGAAGGAGCAGCTGTAGATGCCAGCATCTTGACGCCTCGCATTCAGAATAGAGAGTTTGGTCCGCTCCACTCGCAGTCGATGTGTCCTCACAAGTTTGACACCACCTGCACTCATGAGACGTCTTTTTCCTGAAGTATTTGTGTGCCTCATCACTAGTTTGTGATCCCCTGCGCATGGTGCAGGAAAATTTCTGTAAGCTTTTATTTGGATTGCATTTTTAAACATGAGATGTCGTACGAAACCATGTAATGGAGGGTGAAGAATCATGAGGTAAATTTGAATAGTTAATTTTAATAACAGTATTTTGATGCACGTAAACTGAATGACAAATGAAAGCAAATGCTATCGTACACGCTAACAAATTCTTTATAGAATTCTGGCTGGTTTTAATAGTTTAATCTTCATTTATTTTAATACAAACCTATACAAAATTTCTTACACTATATCACAATCCCCTCGTAAAACACTTAGACAGGCCTCAAATTGCAATGTTTATAAAAATTCGTCATCTGTGACAGGAACCCTCAACCAAATCTATATACAAATAGGAACTAAAAGTACCTTGTTCTTAACTATATTCTGTCACCCTCTACACTTTTCTGTGGCTCCAACGTCTTAATTTTTTCCCCTAACGCCCTGTTATAAAGTGGCAGATGCCTCGATTATGCAACCAAAGATTTAGATTAAATAACTCGCCCTGGTTGGCGACGTCGCACGGTATCATGATGGACTGGCCAACCTCTACGGTGAATGTCTGGGAGCGAGACAGGAAGAATGGCGGGTCTTCTTCTCCGTATTCGTTGTAGTCGAACTTTGTGAGGACATTGTCTTTCCCTCCGGAGCACTGGCTCACTCCTGGTACAATATCAGGCAGGATTCAGCACCGAAATACAGCGAAAGAAAATATAGGTATCGTAGATACCTTTAAAGACTCTATTCCTAAAATTTTACTCGTAGATACCTTTAAAAATTCTGTTCCTAAAATTTGAATGGGAGTTTTAAAATGATCAGATACACAGATTACGTTTTAAATATGACAATGCAGACCTTAAAAATTGTAGGATAGTTGGTAGTTTGAGATTTAAAAACTTTAAAAACATTCTAATGCATATTTCAGAAATATTCAAGTGTTAAGATAAACGTATGATTTTAAACTTCTGGTCCCAAAGAAAATAAAACTCCTTTTTCCATATGTATTTACTCCGCGAAAGGCGATGTTACAACATTGCATATAAACGTCGAAACATTTTTCAAGCGGGTTTTGGAACAAAATACCTTGTTACCAGATTATTAAGAATTAAGGAAATTTATTTAAAACAGCCTAAAACTTTCCTACGTAAATAGTTTCCAAAAATATCGTTTTCTTGTTGCTCTTAAAATGTGGTTAGCTATCATACATATACTCGTATAAGAGAGAATGTCTCTCCATCTCTCTCTGTGTGTGTCCGTCTCATTACTTCCTATCTAATATTGAAGAACAATTATTAAAATGAAATCAGAATCGGTATACATGTATTATAAGCATTGTTTTGTGGGTACCAAAGGCGCCGGATTATTATAAAATGTATCATTTTTCCCAGTTATTAGTCTTTTTCTCCTACAAGGATATGATATCAGTAGGTAAAATGCAGAATGGAAATACTGTTTATGTACATTCGTAAAAAATATCCAGGTTCTGATAATACCACAGAAAAACTGAGAACTGTATTTTATTTCATAGATCCTTAATTTTACCACTTTTAAACTGAGGAATTTTTTCAGTATCTAGGGTGGATAAGGAATAGAATGGAAGTTCTGCATCAAATTATGAAAAATAGTCATTTAAAACGCAGTAATTCGTCGTTAATCTATAATACATTATCTTTATAATAATTTCAAACTAGTTGCATCCAATCAAACTTATAACACAATTATGGATCGGTAAATCCTTAATTTTGTCACATTCAAACTGTGGAATGTCTACGGAAACTATCTAGTGAATTATATCGAGTGTTGGCGCTGCTGATTCGAACTCACTCTCAATGACACAGAAACTCGTCGTAATATCAAATTAGCATTCAGTAATGGCATTACTGAAATTAGAAATGTGCAGAGATGCATCAAGAAATTCCTTTTCTAAAATTTGTGAAATTTTTATTTCTTTCTGTTTTTTTCCAAAACGAATTGAAATATCGATCTTTATATGGGCACATAGGATCCAAGGCAAGTGTAATCGTTCAACTTAAGAAATTATTAACACCTTGGTTCGATCTTTCATCAAGCTGATCTAGCACACACACGAGCTTCTACCTCCAGTAACACTTCACACTTCAGAGAACGGAAACAGTTGTTTGGAGTAGCATCATCCGTCATAAAATGTTAGCTTAAGAATTAAATACCTAATCCCAATGCATTTACTGTATGACATGTTAGATCAAGTAAATTCACTAGTTTTTAATTTAATTCATTTTGGTGTAAGGTTAAATCATATGTCCCTAATTCTTAATTTCCCTATAAGTAAAAATTAAACACTTGGCAAGTGAAATGTGATGAACGAGTCACTTGCAGAATTTGAAGATGTTACGTATCTTATTGGTTAGGTATTTCTGAAGAGTACTACACTTGAACTATTTCCCAGTAGAAAAGAATTAGTGGTAGATGAATTGCATTCGCATGCAATCAATATTTCAATGTACACTGAAGTGTGAAGCAGAGTCTCTCCATGGCTAGAGAGAACAACTGCCGGACATTGAGCAGCAATCCAAGACAAAATCCGGACCTTTCAAGCTTCGTCCTTATTTTACCCATATCTTATTCAATGACGAGATATATGTGTATATAAATAGTTTTTTTAAATAGTGTTTGATTAATAATCACTAAAAATGTTCCGACTGAAAAGTATAAATATATATATATATATATATATATATATATATATATATATATATATATATATATATACGTAACTCCATTTACACTGTCGTATTGCAGTGGAGTCTCGCACTACTCTCGTATCCTGCGTATACTGCGAAACCTTCAATGGCGCAAGTGAGTGATAGGGACCAGCTTCGTTTCCGTATGCTAAATTTGAGAAGATAGTTCTTGAGCTTTCAAAGCGTTAAACATATTACGCATTCTTTGATTGACTTACTTTTTCCTTTGGAGAGAAGTAAGCTAATCACACTTCTTCCTGAGGAGCGGTTTCAATAATGCTTCGTTCAATAATGCAGTGGAATTGAGAGCCTCGCTGGCTGAATTCTTAATGTCATGACTGGGGAACAATTCATTGAATGATACAAAAAGCCTCATACAACAAGTTCTCAAACTTACATGTCTACAAACAGATATGAGTAACTAGTAGACCCATGCGTCAAAATTCACGCGTTTGTTACTGAACATTTTCGTTTGATTTACCAGTGGACGCATGCTTTGTGAAGCAGCTTCCACGTTGAAAGATGTGCCTTTGGTATCCACAATACAATGCTTACAATAGATGTATACCCTATCGAATTTTCTCCTATCTAAATCTTTAGGAGCGGGATAGAGAGACGGACCAAGCAAGCAAGCAACAAACTGTGTATTATTATATGTACGTATAGTGTAATTCGTTCTGTTCTGGTTAAAAATATATTTAAAAAAATGCTCATGAGTTAATCTTCATCCCAATATACAGGGTGGGCCAGAAAGGATGCCTCATTTAAGAACTTTTATAACTCAAAAACTATTTGGGATAAAGCGTAAAACTTCATGTCAAAACATTTAATAGATTTATGAATTTTACTAAAAAAACATTGAAATGTGGAAAACAATCTCTGTTAAGTGACGCTCGTTTTCGCGACAGCACATTTCTAACCTTTTTTATAATTTCTGTAACATTCGTTAATGGGTTCACGTTAATTTATCTAATTTCCTCTTGGATGTTTCTCTTTAATAGAGTGATTGTGTGATTTATTAATGTAAACTTTTTGCTTTATGGTATCCCCATAGATAAAAGTCGGGTATGATTAGATCCAAGGATCTAGATGGCCAGTTAACATCGCCATGCCGAGGGATCAATTTTTGTAGAAACAAGCGATCTGAAAGAATTATTGTTTCTCTCGCGCTGTGACTCGTGGCACCATCTTGTTGATACCAAATGTTTCTCAGATGTCTTGCTTCAAGTTGAGGTTCAAGTAAACTACTGAAGCTTAACTTGAAGCAAGACAATAACGACTTTAAGTAAGTTTTCAAAATTGATTTAGCGCTATACTATGCCAGAAAATCTACGGAAGGTAAACTCCCCTTTTGAGAAAATCAAACAATGTAGTCTCGGATTTTATTGAAGTTATATCTCTATTTCATTTCCAGGATACTGGAGCACATTTAATTTTATTGAGTTATTTTCACCGTAGATTTTTTCATACTCCCTTGTACGTGTGAGCTAAGTTATTGAGGTACGGGGTAATTTACGAACTCGAGTATACATAATTCAAATATTAGTTTCAAAAGTGAGGCCAGTTCCTCTATTTCATTCTCTGGTTGTATTTACTTCAACGCTTCTCTTAGGGCCTTATGGATAAATTCATTCCATAGGTAATAGGATGATCTATTATGTAAAGAAATGTAATCAATTGTTCCAACTCAAAATCCCCTAGAGCCTTTTTGCTTGTTTTTGTTAATGGTGTCTCAT
Organism: Trinorchestia longiramus; assembly: GCA_006783055.1. Classification (NCBI taxonomy): domain Eukaryota; kingdom Metazoa; phylum Arthropoda; class Malacostraca; order Amphipoda; family Talitridae; genus Trinorchestia; species Trinorchestia longiramus. The sequence continues at coordinate 126,258 of VCRD01001157.1, read as the reverse complement.
TTATTAGGCTGGAAGTTACTATCTCTTAAGTAACTGATGAGCCTATATGTCAGAGACGACAGCTCAGACAATCCCTCCGTACGCAATCAGGTCTAAAATAGCCAATATTTCAATTGATTGGATAGCCTTACCCCATCGTGGCCCCACAGAGTAAGTTACTGATTGAGTTAAGTGTGATAGTCAAATTTAAACTTGTTTCTTAATTATTCATAGAACTCTAAACTGTTTAATTGTTAATTTGTTTATTGGTTGTGTAAAAAAATTTATATCCCTTGCGTACCGTGTGGAATTGTCGGTAATGAATACTACTATATTCGCATAAACATATCTTTATATTCCATTAATAAATTTATATTATGATTATCCTATTACGCTTGGTTAAAAGTTATGTTTTACTTTTTCAGATATTCAAAAGGTATCACAACTAAAGACAAGGTGTTAGCTGTTGTTCCATTTAAGTAATTTTATGAAAAGAAACAAAGAGCTTCTAAGAGTGAGGCGTTCCAATATTTGGCATACAACTTCGAGAACAAGCTTCCAAGAACATAGCAAACTATACGGAATTCGCAATTGATATGGTACCACTTATTCTTTTCCAGTAGACTTAATCTAATTCACTATTCAAATTCTCACTTGTCATTGAGAGTAAAAAAATTTAGCTAAAAATAATGTGACTCTGGGATAGAGCTGCTGAGACATCATTTGTTGAAGGAACTTAAACAAAAAAATAAACATTTCTACAGTCACTTCTCAAATTATTACGTATTATGAACTACAAAAATTTCACACTTTTGTGTTCAAATGTTTAATGCTCTCTTGCTTTCAGGGGAGAAAATCATTTCACAATTGATCATAATTATCCGTTTCTTTGGGTGGAAACAGTTACAGCGTACAACTTTAGACGTTGGTTGAAAAACTTTAAAAATTTAACTCATACATTATACCTCCAGCGTAATACATCATACATACTTGTACAATGAGACACTAGAAGATCATGCTTGTACAATGAAACAGTATAATTCAAGTTTAGAAGCAACAGAATGGGAAATTGTTGTCGGACCGTTATTGAGTTATGTATCGTCTATCTATTATCAAACCTAAACTACAATACAAAAGAATTGCAACATGGGAATGATAAGCAAACAGGATGTGGAAATGAAATTCAGGCTAATGTTTATTATTTTTTTAGACATTTTATTTCATCACAACTATGAATAGAAGTAGTCAAATGAGAGAAAACATGACATTTGGGACCTAACTCACCGTGCGCTATAGAAGAAAAAAAATAACGGTAACCCGAAGTATTATCCTCCAAAAAAGAAGATATTCAGGTTTAAAGTTAGTTCTTCAGTGTCTTCAAACCAGTTCCCTTCTTCGCTTTTCTCCAGTTCATACCACAGTATGCTAACCAAAGAACTTGTGCTAGCGTCAGTATTTCAGTTTGCCCTTCACTCGAGTGAAACCTTCAGACTACTTGTTTGAAGTTCCTATCTCAACACACTACTATGGAGGATAATGACGGAAAATACTAAGGATGTGAACGTATAGGCTGAACGAGAAAAACTAAACGCTGCATATGGTCTCATCATCTTCATCAGTCAATGCTGTTAAGCCCAAAGGAATATCTGCTCTCAATATTGGCAACCATTACGACATTGTTCCATTACTGATATACGCAGTTGAACTGTCATCTGTCATAAGTGAATTTCGCTGTTTATCTCAAACTCAAGAAGCACAAGTTATTTTCATACTGTTATGTTCACGTAATGATTATTTTTACTGGATTTTTACACGTTGGTAGCTTTTGTAAAAAGCGTATTCTATGTTCTGAAAAAGAAGTTTCTCAATTCTCTAGTTCTGGAATTGATATTTGAAAAAATCATTACTGGTACTCGGTACAACAACATTGTTCTCGTGGCTCGTCGTATAAAACGTCATCACCCATTACGTATATTGCAAATCCGGTACAGAATCTCAACCTCTTTCTTACCCAAGTCTGTCTTTCTGTCACCACTGCGCTGGTGCTCTGCTCCAAAGTGATCATATTACATGCGTCCATCACGAGAAAAACACAACTTTAAGAAAGAAATAGTTGCTCTCAAGTCATCCTTTGTAAAATCAAAGCCAGAGAAGATCGTTGAAAATCTCGCTGCGTGACATTGACATGAAACGTCGTCATTCATATCCAGAACAGAATAAAATATTAGCTTTCAACTTGGAAGAAATAACGCTAACTCAAATTGTAAGCTTCCTTTGACTTCTACACTCGGTGTTTCTGCTTTTGAAATTGATGCAAAGTATCTAACTTTCCATGCGACAACAGAACTAGTCCTCTAAGACGTCATCGAAAACCTCCTGTCAAAAGTTTACTATTAGTTATCTTGGCAAGGAACTAAATGTTTGAATCAAAGTTTTGGGATCTTACGGAACAATATAGAGTTTTAATATGAGAGGTCATAACATCGAGGCTCATGGAGGTGCTCAAAGGTAATACTTACCTTTGACATATTTATGGTAGTAGCTTTAGCAGGAGTGGTGTCTGATGTGTGCCTGAATACTTTATGAAGCTACGTTCACAAAAAACACCAAAACGCTTAATTTACGTATTATTGCGGTTAACTAAAAACTTCATTTCGTTCAATACAATTGGAAGTTACATAGCAAAGAAATATTTCAAAATGAGAACAAAAGGTTGAAGCACGTCACGAATGATTATGATTGATATATCGATGAAGATTGTTAGGGTTGCAGTTGAGAAAAGTTCTGAGGTTTCACATTCGCTTATTACAAAATATTGGCTAACATTGGCATATGAACTTCATGACTACACAATGAAAAATACCTTTATTGCAGCTGATAAAATCTTAAGTTACGTATCGCAGAAAGACGATAAACGGAAAGAAAAGTAAGACATGTTTTGAGTTACAAAAATCGAAATACAGGTTGAGTTGTAAAATGGAGTTACTGTAAAACAAAAGTTCTTCATTTTCTCTTATACTAGTACTTATACTCAAAAAATATTTATCGACATCGGCACATGAGCTACATGATTAAACTAAAAAAAAAATTAAAAATAAAATCAATACAGGCATCGATGGAGGTAGCAAGACAAATGCCCTGATTGACGTAGTACGTATGCGAAAAATACACAGTCAAATAAAACGCGTACAACATCATCTATTTCCAGGAAAATCTCAACGAGCTCTTGTAGTACGCATTGATGTCACACAGGTTTTATTTGTCTTGCTTTCAGAGTCTTTTATCAACATCCTTCCACAAGCTTGAAAAGTATTTTTTCAGTTAAAGATTTTTACACTATTTGTACACTTTCACTTTCGAATGGACCAAATCCCAAGATTGGACCAAACGGTTCGTTCAAATTGCCTTACTCTATTCAATTGCATCATGTAAATTACTCGAGAGGTTTCCTGAGACTCGACCAGTTAATTGGTGTTTGTTTACTAGCACCTGCGTTACATGTTTATACCATGTTTATACCATGTTTAAACCATGTTTATATCATGTTTATACCATGTTTATATCGTGTTTATACCATGTTTATACCATGTTTATATCATGTTTATACCATCTGTATACCCTCTGTATACCATGTTTACACCATGTGTATACCATCTGTATACCATGTGTATACCATCTTTATACCATGTGTATACCATGTTTACACCATGTTTATACCATGTGTAGACCATGTATATACCATGTTTATACCATATTTATAGCAGTTGCATATTTTCACCATGTCTAGCTTTGAATTTGATTGACACTGAAATCTGTTACATTTCCATCAAAGCCATCATTGTAGTTCTTTTTTGACATGACTACACAATGAGAAAAATATTGAGCACGGTAATGTATTTCAATCACTGCGAAATAACAGTAATAAAATTTAACTTGTCTCTAAAGTCATGTGAATCATCGATTTTTGTCAGTCTGATGACGCTTTTGAACTTCAGCAACTAAATTACAGCTCACACAGCTGTAATGGATTTCTGGACCCCCTGTGAGAGTTTTAAGACTCGTATTGTAGATAATTAACTTCAAGGAAAAATCTATCACAAATTATAAAGCAACTCGGCACTGATTATAATTATAGTGAGGGAAGCGTAGAACCGTGCAGCGCAGTGTCGTTAATACACTCATGATTCCATGCACAACTCCGTCCATGAACTAGAATGCCTGTGCCAATAACACGCCACCAAGATAATGTCTGTAATTAGCATGAAAATTGGCTATGGATTACTGCGAAACCTATTTTAATGTATGAGTTAATTTTTTTCGCTGTACTTTTACAGTAGAGTTTCTGTCTGGTTTTATTTTAACTTAAATTCTGCATATTGTTTTTTATCTAGTATTCGCTGATAAAGCTTGTCGCTTCCCATATTATTTTTTATTGATTCTTTGAATTTGGTACGCTAGGCTCCAGAAATGAATTGTTGTGACTCATCAATATTAAGGACAGTATGTCAGCAGCACGATACCGTAAAGTCCACTGTTTAAGTTGTAATATCTGCAGTACGATACCATGAAGTCCACTGTTTACTCAGCAGTATCTGCAGTTCGATACCATCAAGTCCACTATTTAATCAGCAATATCTTCAGTTCGATACCACCAAGTCTACTGTTTAATCTGTAATGTCTGCAGTACGATACCATCAAGTCCACTGTTTAATTTGAAGGAACGGGAAGAAGAATGAAATCAAAGCGAGTTTGGTGGTCATCCCTAAACTTACACGCCCCCTCCCTCCCTCCCTCCCCCGCATTTGCACTGCGCTGGGGGGTTTGATTAGAGTTCAAGGGAGACCGTGGTCTCATTTAATTAATTCTCTTCAAAAGGCCCCTGCCCGCAATGAGGCCATCACAAAAGTCGATCTTAAAACCCAACATCTGAGAGCAGATGCTGGACTCGAGACAGGTTTTCATCAATCGTAATTCTGTCTGGACGAACTATCAGCAAGAAAACATTTGAATGTCTGAATTTCCCAATAATGAATCAATCTTTCATGGTCTAGGATTTCCCAGACATGAAATTGGGATTATCATTTTCTAGCTGTGTCGGTTTTTCATTCAGTAATTCTTCTATATTCGTCGTATCAGAAATCAAGGGAAAAAACTGTAAACGAGAACAGTATTTCCATAATAATTTCGGTCAGATCTTATATTCAATTATTTTTCAATAAATCTTCATATACCTGCATGGGAGATTCGTTCTAACTTAAAGTGAATGTAAACACTAGAGTAGATATGCTGTTACCGAGTTTGTTTCTTATGCTGAAACTGAGGTAATCTGTACAAACGATACCGTCTGAAGCTATGGTCATTCTCGATACTAGGAGTGTAACCAACACTGGCTATTATTTAGCCTTAAAAAAGAGCAGCAATAATAATAGTGTTAATAATAATAGTGTTAGTAGCAATACTACAAGAGTGGCCAATACTAGCTGATAACACAACTATAAACAAACAAACCTTATTGAAATAATTTGCACGAAGTTGAGGCAGACCCAAATGATTCAGGTATACCCAACAATTTCTGAACAAAAACAAAATCAGCAAACACGTTAGTAAAGATATTATATAATGGGTGGCTCTAAAATAACACTTTTAAAATACCAATAACTAAGAAAATATAAACTCCAAAGCATACTCTTATGATTAAAAATGATAGAGCCTACATCAAATTTTAATTTACATTTTGCACGTGGAACAGAATATAACCTACGGGACTTCTGCTATTCTTCAGACAAATACATACTTGCGTACTTTATCAAAACAGTGCAATCCACGCATACAGTCCAACATAACATCGCTTAAAATATCACATAAAAATATGATTGAATACATTCGATGCATATTTTTTGAATATATAATTATTTATCAAGGATTTCAGATTGCTATTTGCAATGTTAATAATGTTGATTGAAAGACACAACACTTTTTTCTAGAAATTGGTATCTGTTTTGACCTGTAACATTTGTCCAACATGATTTAAAAAGTGAATTCATTATCAAAGCAGATTTCAAAGAACTGATACCAACTTTAATATTATAATGCATGTAAATATACAACTCTTAAAATGAACAGTGAACAGATTTAACAAAATAAAAGGCTACTTATGGCTGGAATATTCCATACACTTTATGTGTTCATAAACACAACCATTTCTCAACTCAGTCAATTTTTTTAATGTAACATATGGCATCAATCTCGATGTGACTACTATGCATTCCATAAGTATGGTTTTGAAATAAATTGCAGACCATCAGCATAAATTTCTCTCATTGATATTTACATCGTCTATGGTGGCTCTAAAATATACGAGTATATCACATACTTCAAAAATTTATTGACCATAATATTTAATCGAATAACTTTCCTTCAAATAAACAAGCAGTCACACAACTGGTTTTCATCTAATAAAGGCTGAATTTAATTCTAAAAATTATTTTCCCAGCCAAGTCTTGAATGTTATTGGAAACACTAATAGGCATGTAACATTTAATTGAGTGCACCAGGTGGATATTTTCAGCACAGGGACTGCAATATCTCTGACCAATTTCCTTGGTGATTTTAACAGTCGCATTTCAACCAACAAGTGAGGAGGTCCATCGGCCCACTTAAGATTGAGCTTCCAATTAAATCAGTGCAGCTTGCGAACCTTTATTATATATTCCGTAATTACCCGCAAATTTTCCAGCGTCATTTCTTAAATTAGTGCTCGAAAATCCAGCTCCCGCAAAATCACAGAGTTGTAGTTAACAAACATCTGGGACTGACAGGTACAATCATCAAGACAGCTCGTGACAGAAGTACTTGGCCTGGTCTAATTCCTTGAACAATACCATGAACATATAACTAACCTGTGCAGAGGTCTTCAACAATTTCTTGTTTTAAAACTCAAATGAAAGGACCGACATCAATCTTTGGAAACTTTGCATTTGCTTTCAGCTGCGTTGCTTCGTTCAGCATGATGGCGAAGGCGCCTGAACGCATTTCTTTTCGTAGGACTATAAAGTTCGTAGATGAGTTCTGTGTGCATCAGGTAATGATGACAAACGGTTGTCCACTTCGTTCCTCATTGTGTGCGTTGGTGATGATATTTTTGAATGCTCTAACCCATTTTCTTACCATTCCAGTGCTATCGTACTTTTTCTATACTCGGCACTAATGTAGCGATAAATTTCGGCATCTTTCATGTTTCTTGCCTTTGAGAAGAACATGGCAGCTCGTATTTCTCAATGCACAGAATTTTCAATGCTCTGAGTTATTTCAAACACGCAGCGACAAATGTCAAAGCAAGTGAATTGTTACGTAATGGCGTCTGTTGGTAGCCAATTAATAAATGTACTCAGCGCGCTTGTTAAGAACTATGAGCATGGCGCTGCAGCTGCCATATTTCAAAACGCTACTTGCCTAAAATTCACTTCTCAAACGATAAAGAGTTTCTATCAAATCACTCCCACACCTTTAGCCAATCAGCCATAAGAGTTTGAAAGCGATTAGGGGAAGCAAAGTCCTCTTGTGAAAGAGGAACGAGAATCTGGCAGAGGCACAGCAAGTCCGCGATTGGCTTACAATAATTATCCTCGTTCCCTGTAATTTGGAAGGGATTAATAGTCACAGTTAATCACAATTGAGCGAATGCTCGTAGCTACTAATTGTCACATACCCCTGTCTGTGGCGATGGATTGGTGAAGGTGGCAAATATCTTACTTAAAAATAGGTAGAAACACCACATCGTTAGACGCTTAACGGGAAGTTCTGTCCACTTGATTTTTGGCTCCTGTTGTGCAGTTGGTGCCCACTACGCAGACTCGGTTTTTATTATCCAAAGATGATTTGGTTGCCACTAAATGATTTTTATTTTCTGTACACATAATTGAACCTTTTGGACATTTCCTTTCATGAAACTTAAATGACAAAAAATATGTATTAAAAAGGGGTTCATTTTCTCTCCAAAGAACAAAATTGGCTGGAGAGTAAAGTTTCACTTTTTAACTTTTTGTACTAAAAACGGTTTTTTGATTAGAAAATTCATTGAAGAACCATTCAGTGCGAAATTTATATTTAAAGCAGCACACATACATTTCGTACTCAAATTCATAAGCAGCACACAAATTTTTTCATGGTTGAAATACATTGTTAACTATCTACTCATAAATATATCGGTTTGATTAGGTTTGATCTCGTTTTCAGTTGGAAACGCAGGTTACTCTTTTTTTACATTCCTTTTAAACATGTTTTCTCTACAAAATTTGAATCCCACATTAAAATCGTTTTTTCCAAATTACATATACGTGCATGAGTGTATCAAATTTTTTTCATCTACGTTTCAACACAGAATACTAACTTCCAGAATAGTTGAGTTGAGCTCTTATGGAAATGATGATAGAGTCCGGTCATAATTACATACCTGCAGGTTCAATGAAATAATGGCATGAAATATAATGGCATGACAATATAGGAGCACAGTTAGGCTAAAAATTTCCAATCCACTTTGAATAAGGTTATTCAATTAAGTTTTAATAAATTATGATTAAAATTATGAAAACAGATTTTACTGAGATAAATTTTTATCCTGAGGAGTACGGAAATACATCAAAATGTAACAGAAATTCTGTAAAATAATTCATACTAAACAATGCAAACCAACTAGGATGGAAAATACTGCGGACATGTGTGGAATAATGTTATAATCTTGTTTTCAAGCACAACTTTTATGAAATAGTTCATAATATTAGATTCACATTCTTGGAACACCCAATGTTTAATCTGATTTTCATTTGACACGTCTACAGTGTAGAGTCATCAGCTAACCAGTAAACATCGTGTGAAAAACTAATTGTAGATATCCGAAATCAGTCAAAATTTCTGTTGATAGTAAGGGCTATAGGGTAATTTCCAAGCAGTGTGAAGTGTATCTCAGTACAGTTGGTTCAATAACAAGTAAAAAAGAAACATTATTATACAGTGCCGGCGTTCTAGCGCCCAAAAGAAAATTTATTCCAGATCAATCAGAAATAAGGGTAAAATTATTTCTGAAGACCTTCATACTACAAGAACAGAATTAATAAAAGAACTTAAAGCAGTGGCAAAAACTCAACTTGCTCAGACTCTAGTCCACACGAATTCTACTCTTCCTGTTCTACCACCCACGACATCGCCATGTATTTGACCCTATCATAGACCAACTCTGTGCTTCTCAGTGCCAATGTGTGGAGGCGCATTTTTAAGCTATCTCCATAGTTTTCTGTGACTTTCAATTATCTAATCTGCAATAGGACTATTCACTCCACCTTACTCGTACAGATATATCCTTATATAGAACTGTAAATTCACATTTTGATATACGGAGAATTAGCTCCAAATTAATGAATATTTGTCAAGATAAATTTGTCACTTTATGTATGTACGAAAACTTGACTTCAAATTGTTGAGTTGCCAAATTTTGGTTTTGCATGACTGATCTGGACTCACTATTTTTAAAAACACCAGTTTTTATTGTGCAATCGTGAACTTCATGTGTGAATGTTGGTAAATGATTTATAATAATATGTAGATGTGGAACATTAAAGCTTTCGACTCACAACTCAATTTTAAATCTGTGTTTCAATTTCATTCTTTCGTGACACGTCCAAATATTTGTTCTCATTTTGCAGTTATTTCTCTCAAGTGTCTCTTCGGTTTCATTCAGCTCAACGGAATTCTCTGTCAATTATAATAATAATTTTGGTTCTAATAATTATTAATTAGCATCATAAGAGTCTGAGCAACAGTTTACAAATTCAAAATTGCAACCTAATGATGCACTCTAACTTCTCTAATTACTTACATGACGTTAGCCATGATTTTCAAGAATTGAACTGTAACATGTGTAGTGTGTGACTTGTTTCTAAATCAGCAATTTTTTATATAATTTTAACTATAATAAAAATATGATTGATCATTACTGAAACAAGGCTTCATGAGCGCCCACTGTAATAACACAGGCCTGTATTGCCACGCCCGTCTGCACAAACTCTCCAAACCAAAGAACTTAATATCAGAATACACACAATTTTCTATTTGTACATACTGTATATGATCGAACTTAAAACTTATTCACTCTAAAAAGTTATAAATATCTTTTCGTAGTCTTTCTACGCGTTTCTTTTCATTTTTAAACTTAAAATTCTATGCCCGTGCTCGTCGTGTTTTTTTAATAACTGCGCTAACAAACTCATGCTGAACAGCTAAAGTAAATAATGTGATTTAAAAACAACAGCCTGGTTTTATTTATTTTTTCTCATCGTTGCGAATGCATATTTGATCCACAGCAACGGAGACTTGTGTAAAATACACTCTTGCGTTTTGTTCAATATCGTAGTAAAAATTATCTGGTTGCTAACTTTCTATCTATCAATATATTGAATTGCTTCTCAGCTAGATATTTGAAACAAAGAAATTAATATATTCATTATTTATTTTCTGTGATTAGATACAGATACACTTGGTAGATATAAATATCGATCTATACCTACAGTCCAGTTTCATGACTTGTTCTTAAAAGTTAATAAATATAATACATTGATTTGCGTTATAACTCATTTATAACAAATCGCCTTTTTTCGAACTAGAATACTAGAATATGCAACTTGTTTGTAAATTAACAATTTCTATTACAATTTTCTTCATTCAGACTTTCAGTAAACGTGAACGCCTAAGAAGCGCTCGCGAGACGCTGAAAAATTCAGAAATAATAGCAGTATTAATCATGACCAGAAATTATTATATTATAAATAGCAAAGCTAATTTTTCCCTCAAATTGTATAGAATCTGTCTTGCAGGCCGCTTGAAAGTCACGTCATGTTAGTCAGTTCACTCTCTTTAATATTTGATAATTCCACCCCCATACCGTAGCGCTCGCACACCACAGGTTTGTTTCAGTTTATTAATTATATTTTTGTTAGTTGATAAAAAATTCAAGACTCTGCGAGTCGCTGGTTATAATCATTCCTCTCAATAATTCAAGACTGACTCAATTTCGTGCGCGCCTCCTGAAGCGAACTCATGTTAAATGCATGCCAAGTTTCTACCAAATAATCGTGAGCTGCAAAATGTAAGTTTTGTTTTATTTAATTCTCCTGAAAGTTTGGAGCATACAGTAAGTCAAAGCAAGGTCTTGTAAGTTATTTTCAATGTATTTGTAAGAGAATTTTCATTTCCGTTAAAAACAAAATAAAATATTATTTCAATAGAAGTTTATTTGGTGTGATATTTTATGTATTAATGGTTCTACATTTGGCTGCAAGGAGCTACATTCAACGCAGCTCACACTCAGTTGTTTATTATTGGTCAAAAGATTTATATTATAATTGAATAGTATCAATGTTATTTGGCCGGTATTATTGTTAACAGTTGTTTACATTTTTTCAATAACGTTACACTTGTGTAATTGCCATTTTATAAACGACGACGGGGGAACTAAAGGAAACTCAATCAAGTGTGTAGAAAGGGTTTACTCTGCAGCTGAATCTAAGTGAAAAAGTTAAAAAAAAAGAATACGACATACACCAATTGAATCCATTATAAGAAAGTACATGCAGGAAAGAATATAAGCACCAGTTTTAGCGCCAGTGTTTACCAGAAAAGTGAATCGTTTTGTGGCGGTGAATAAAAACGTTTATTCTGTTTTCCATGCTTACTTTTGGCAGAGACTACTAATGGACAAGATTGACACTTGACGTAAATACCACAGAAAACAATGAAATATGACCTGTATAACAAGCATGTAAATTACGTTTTGATTGTTCAATGCCGACTAAAATGAAATTTGCATCAAAATACATTCAGCACACAAGATTTCGATTGCAAAACTCAGTAAAGAGAATGAAAAAGAAATACATTGTCCAAAATTAAAATCAACTCAAAATTCAATGGAAAATTTGAGCTCCCACTCAAAGGATTTGATGAAATCTCCAGTTCCAAAACATTCGGGGGTGTATTTCAAGGTCAAGTTGATTTTGTGTGTAATTTAAATAATCAGATGCTCATGCACGTAATACTACAATATTTAAAGGATCATCGAAATCAACATAAAGTTATCTTTCATGATCTATTTTGCAAATTTTTAAAATCAGATCGAAGAAGCAGTGAACAATGCAAAATACTGGCCAGTTTTGTGTGAAGAAACAATGGATATTTATAACAAAGAATAGAATAAGGTAATAGAAACGAGTCATTTGGCTCATTCTTGGATTGATACCCAAGTCCCATGCCGTAATACCCAAGTCCCATGCCGTGATACCCAAGTCCCATGCCGGGTATCAGATACCCAAAGTATAAGTTATGATTTTATTAAGGTACACACTACAAACCGAACTTATTGAAAGATTTCGACGGTTTTTTAGTGTAATCAAATAAACATAATGAATGTATGTATTTTTTATTTACGGCAGCAGATTTCAATTAGTGATCTTCTGCATGAGCTCACTGCTCAAACTCACGCTGATGAAGCTTTGGCAAGTGGTGTCAACATGGATGTGCAAACTGAATTAAGAGAAATGTTTACCAGTGCTAACTCTATACATACATTGTTATGCTCACTAACAACAGCATTCCTAGACACGTGACCCTGCAGAATATTAAGGTTATAGCATTTATTTACTTGTCAAGAATATCAGCGTTCTGTTTAAAATATGTGCAAAAATGCCAACATTGGATTACACTGCTGTTGTTCTATGGCCTTCACAAATTTTTTTCGAGAGGCACACAACAAGTTAGAGTTTCAAAAACACAACAATTAATACTATGGAAGGCGATGAAATGCATACTTATTGAGTTTTGCAGTATTTTGGAAGCATCGAACTCGAGAGATATTGGATCTTCAGCAGCGGGTATCAAGAGAATTCTGAGTGATTCTGAATATTAATTTTATTTGGAATTTTTGTCAAAGGTCTGCCTCACGTTGGCATTATGCTTTCTCAATTTCAGTCGAGAAATGTGAATGCCGTTAAGGCTGAAGCATCTCTAACAGCTTTAGCAATTAGTTCGGAAATTAAGCGAGTAATATCGTACTTCCACTACACCTTCTGAAGTAAAGCGAAATAAACTGAATACGGATAAAGCAGTCACTATATTTGACACATGTGGCGTCATTTAGTTGGTGTAGAACTCGATTCAGCATCACGAATTATTTGAAAATTATTCAGTTGCTACGAGTGAGAAATTTCTGCGCGTAAACGAAAAACGTCCCTAGTGATGTCCTTGAGCATGCAGTTGTAGCCTATCCCCACGTTCAAAAAAGATTAACTCAAAACTACGCTTTCTGTAGTGTGTTCAAGAAAAGATTTGTACAAATTTGAAAAACTTATTGGCTTGAGGATACAGGGCAATCACCTGCTGCCAACACTTTCAGCAACTGTCATGATGTTAAAATGACAATAACTCCAATGACAACAGCAGATGCCGAAAGATACCTCTCAATCATAAAAAAATTAAAACTTTTTATGCAGTATTTGAGAATAAAGAATGAAAGATTGACTGCTTTAAAAATGACATAGATAGAAAACATGATGATAACAGATGTGATAGATCTGAATAGAAAAGTTAGAAAGCATATTGCCACACCAAACACTCGATGGCAGGTTTCTGGGCCGTTAGTGACGGTCTGTGTGTGAGAAGGGTGGGTCACAAAGATACTCGTACGTGATTTCCGTAACGCAATTGATCGGCAGATAAAATCTCTGAAAAAGCGTCGACACAAATTCGCAACACATACACAGGATGATGTACGACTCATTGTCCTTCTGTCTAGATTTGTTTGATCGCTAGCCTCGTCTGCGCTGTAGACAAGGCATCTTTCATATTTCATCTTTCTTTTTCTTCGCAACCAAGTCCATCGCTGTTCTCTTCTCAAGCCAGTCGATCGCTACTCCACCCGATTGTTGTTAATGCTCTTATAAGATGATCAGTCTTGTTGTAAAAGGCAAAATGATGTAATACCAGTAATCAAAAATTGGAATATTACCATACGCTTAGCGTTAATATCCGGGATTTCAAACTCTTTTATCCGGGGTACAAAAATTACGAGAGTAAGATCCTTGTATGGTCATTGATTATTATCAACACTTCTAAAGAGCCAGCACTGAATGTTTCCCATTAACAATTTTACAAACGTCAAGGTTATAGAAATATCTCCAATGTTCAGCACGCAATGTAAAACCCACAGATCATCAACAATTAACTTTAAAAAATTACGAACCTAACTCGAGTTTGAAACACAATCTTTAGAACAAAAATTCATGTGCGCTGAAGAAGTTCTGTGTGAGAGCGCTCTTCTAAATTCTTGAAGTTCAATTGCAGTTGGGGAAGTACGTCTGCCATCATAGCATTAGAGCATATTCCAGGGCCGTAGTATTTTATAATTAAGCTCAAACTTTTATCCGCGTAACTTTGAAGTTCTAACAAAACTTAATGTGAGATAAAATCTTGCCTCAAATTATACTTAATATTTGAATAAGCAATATGCTGCTGGGCACCTTCATGAGATTCGCTAAAAGCTACAGTACACCAGCAGTCATGCAATAATGGGCACATTATCTGGCCGAATGAGACTCGGCGCTACTCTCAGCCTTGTGGAAAGCAGGCAAATTAGCTGTATGTTGGTCCACAGGTCGAGATGAGCCTGAACTATGAAGGCTCATCCTGCACGGTCTAATGAGCATTAATGCTGTGTGTCTCTCTTCCTCATTGTTGCGGGTCACCTCTCCAGGGCCCCATGTTCACCGATAAGATGATCTTTTACAAGCCGACTCACCGTGAGCCTGTAAGCCTGGTCTAGAGCCGATTATTGCTAGCTACCTCATCGCAGGGATTAGACCTAGCTTGCCTTGTGACAGCGCTGACTCCGCTTATTCCTCCAGATGAACACAAGCTTACAGAGTACGGCATTTGGAGAGAAACTAATTCATTTTATGAGAGGGTTAATCTTAAACTAAATAAGAGAAACTATCATGCTGAAAAGTCTCGCTAAACTTGGTAACTTTGATGAAGAGACAGCTTTCAGAATGAATATATTAGAATGAATAATAGCAGTGTATGCGCAAAAAGTACGAGCTGAACTGATTGTTTAAGGTATTAGAAACTTTTAATATCATCTATTGTTTTTCTTTAATGTATTGATGACCTCGCTAATGAAAATGATTTCTTCATCGAAAAACACACGAGAAAAAACAAACAATAGGAATGTCAGAACATGACTAAAAACGATATATTTGAAAAGTTCGACTGTGTGGAATGTTGACGCAATTACCAGTAATGGCGTCCTAAGTTTTGCCTTCAAATTAAAAAGATAATAACATTATTGTTTCACCTGCGCTCTTTGGAACAGTCGTAGACCCAAGACCTGTGGTGCTCCTTGTTCTGGTGACTCCGAGTTGGTCAATGATTATCCTCTCCCTCAACTCTTTCAGAGATATTCCGCGTGGCATGAAAACAAATTTTTTAAGAACGAAATTCGGATGAAAGAATCGGAAGTATTTATGAAATTTAAATTAAATAGACCCTATAAATATTTTACACTGCATCTTGAATATACATAATCCTTGTTTAAAGCTTTCTAATTCAAGCAATGCTTTAAGTCCTGGTGAGATCAAGACTTCATAACAATTAGAGTTTTTCGTGTTGTAGTAATCTTTTTTAGTTAGAAGTTTCTGGAAAAATGCGATCTCTGAACTGTGCAGAAATCTTTAATGATTTAGTAGTCTTTACCTCTAAAAACTGGCTTAAAATAAGAAAGAATTGTTTTATCTATAATCTTGACTGTTTCACGTGCACTTGGGACACGATTGACGCATGAAATATAAGTTTGTTCGTTGATCTGACAGGAATTTATTAAATGATGCGATATCCTTGAATTTTTTACGAGGTGAAAGGAATTATGTTTAGAAACTCTAAAAAATACTTCAGAAATATTTTATCATGGCTGTAGAAATTTTGAGTGGGCAAAATCCTCCTGAAAATAAATAACATTAAAAGCCAAACATAAGCCTCGGTTCTGTAATGCTTGTCCCTTTATATCCTACAGTATGGGTTCATTTCACTCTACTCGCGATTTACTTTCATACGTTGATTTCACACAGTACAATGGTGGAGTCACTATCATGGATAATAGTGAAAAGCTTTTTTATATAAAAGTATGACAAACGTTGTGACAAGAATTGTATTTTCCATGTTTTTGTAAGTGTTGTACTTCAGTGATGACGGGACTTTTGAAGAAAACAGGAAATTGTATAAGATTTAATCTCTGCCTAATATGTTGACTACAAACATCTAATGAGTGCAATCACACGGCATAAAATTAGTCGTCGATGAATTTCTAGTTAATTTTAGAATCAAATTGATTTCTGACAATATATTCCTGAGAAATCCACAAAGTTTGTCATTAATCTCTAAAGGAGTTGTTCTTCTGACGCATACACATGCAATCTACTACTTCACATGAACGACCTCAGAAACGAGCCTGAACGTTTGTAATTCTTACGACTATAAGCCATTTCTTTGTGGTTAGTGTTTCAACCCAAATCATTATCACTAGATAGGATGTTAAAAAAATATTTTTGTATCAGTATTTTATTATATGAAGAATATTTGCCTTCTATCTCTAGTTTTCTCCCTGTATTTTGCAACCCTTCACTTGAAAAAGCCTTGTGCCATATATGGCGCATGATCCAGGCTGCAAGAGTTAGCCTTGTGCCATATATGGCGCACGACGTGGTACGCTGTAAGTAGCAGTAGAATATTAACTAATGAGACTGATGGCTTTAGAAAATGTCGTGGAAGCAAAATCCCGATGAAAACAAGTAGCATCACAGGCCAAACAAACTATTTGATTCTCCAGAGTTTGTCTTTCGAAATCTTGTTGTGTAGTTCCGCTTAATTCCAGTTTTCATTCTTTACTCTAAGCTCACACAAAACAAAGGTCCACTCATTATTCCAGCATTTTAATAGTACGGATTGATGAAAAAAGAAAGTCACCTGTCTCTCAGCTGGCTTTTTTAGCTCAAGCATATTTTTCTGCGATACATTTTCAGCTTGCTGCATAAAGACTGGCGTCGGCAGGCTAATTATTTAGTAATAAATATAGCCTGAAAAATCACAATGTACGATGATAATGATATTAGCTGACGGTCGATCTGGCCAAGTAAACACTCAAATTTTAAAGTTGAACGGCAGGAGTAAAAATAATGTTTAGGAGAAATCAAAAATATTTGCAAATTCACTATTTTACAAGGTTAATTAGAATCGTTTACGACGGTAAGTCAGAAAAAAATCATTCTATTCTCTGGATTTCTAAAGAAACTTAAGAGTCTAAAAAACCGTAATTAACAACTTGAGTTGCATATTCATATTCACATTGCTTAGCTAATTTATTTTGATTGGGAACGCAAAGAGTGTTCGTGAACACGTAACTATTGAAAAAAAGATCTGTTGTGCGATGGTTAATGCTAACAGACGTGATGACAGCAACAATCATTATGAAGCTGTGCTTATAATGTGTTGTTTATCATCTTTAAAAAGATCGATTTCAAGGAGGAACAAACGTACGCATGTATGTACGTACGTGGTAGGGCCGAGGCACACCTCTTAAATTTCTAGAAAATTAATGACTAATTATCAGCTTGTTTTAAAATCGCGCTATAGGCAGCAAATCTTGAGCCTGCACAAACAACTTTTAATTGGAAAATGAGCAATG
The DNA here is from genome assembly GCA_006783055.1 of Trinorchestia longiramus. Lineage (NCBI taxonomy): Eukaryota > Metazoa > Arthropoda > Malacostraca > Amphipoda > Talitridae > Trinorchestia > Trinorchestia longiramus. The sequence continues at coordinate 108,506 of VCRD01001157.1, read as the reverse complement.
AAGCAATAAAATATCACTAGAAAAATGAGGGGAGATTTTGGAACGACAAGAGGACAGCGTTGTGAAACTGGAGGAGGCGCCGTTGAGAATTGCGATGGTTCGGGATGAAGATCAGGGTGGATACACTCTCAGGTCACAACACACAGAAAATGGTAAGAATGAGGTACCTGGTTTTTGATAAAGTTTGTGGAAATTATTAAGTAATTAAAGGGAATGAAGCCCTTTGATGAGAGGAGCGCTCGAGAAGCAATTGCTCTGATGAAGATAGTAAAACTGAAGTTCAGAAAATAATATCGCTTGAGAGGGAAAATGCGCTCACCTTAAATTTAAAAATATTACGGTGATTGCACAGGTTGAGTGAATGCGCTTCAGGTAATTTATGATAGAGCTAGTGGGCCTGTAACCCAAAACTGGGCAGCGCATTAGGTTAGGTCAGACTGTCGTTCAAAATAAAGCTAAGGGTAAACGACTCCGAGAAAACTGTATTACAATCAGATTGCATTAACATAATTGAAATAAATAATGTTGAGAACAGATGAAAAATAACAAATTTTACAAATTATCTAAGTAGTTCTACAATCACACATAAGATGAAGCAAAACATGAAACCAGAACCAATAAAAGGTAGGCAAGAATCGGAAAAACTGTATACATGGTCAGGTAAAAATTCAACTCTTCCTGTTAAACAATCAAGGGTTTCACAGTCAATTTGTAAAGATGGAAGCAAATTTCACTCAACTTAAAACGTATGAATGAAAATAAACAAAGAAATAAAATAAGAAAGATTGTTAACACCTATATCGTTGATAGAAAAAATATTCAATATTGAGATTTTAAATGCTTTAGCGTTAAGATTTTGAAATGACAAAAATACATTGGTTGATAACAGCACAATGGGAGTTCTTGTTTTCATAATTGTAGCTAAATTTAATGATAAAAGTACGCAAACATTACAAACAGATGTTTACTACAAAAATATTTGCTCACAACATAATGTGACAGTTAAAGTTAACAACAGTAAAAGTAAAATCTTATAATTAAATAAGCAAGGAAGGACGAAACTTTCAAGATGCGATCTCTAATTTGCTGGTCGAACACTCAGTGTGATAATTTGATAACCCATGAAATTGAAAATAAAATGACGCATAGTTAGTGAACTCAATGATCTTCAGCTAAAACTGCGTGCGTCTGATCTGAGTGTCTCCTTACGTACATATCAGTGGCAATTGTGCTATGTTCAGCCAAGAGAAAAACTCCAGTGTAGTATAAACTAATGAAAATATTACCGATGATGAGCAGAACGCGGAATTAAATCTTTCAATGCACAAAAATCTCTTACTTATGAGAAAAAAACATCAATGGAATTTAAATTCGGATTAAAGTTACGAGCATCAGAGTGTTTCCTAATCGACTAGAAATTCAATGCATTAGAGTGCTTCATTTCGGTTAAAAATTTCTAAATCCAAGCATGCTTTACATGGCACTGTCATACACAATATTTCCGTGGCATTAACTTAATGCACTCGTATATGTGAAGCAGAAGTGCAGTCTGGTGAATAGCAAATAAGCTTAACTTGACAATAATAAGTAAAGAAGCTTAACTTGACGATAATAACGGCTACATTAAGCGATTACCCATGCATCATGTCATAGTAAACGATTCACTTTGTATTAAAACCAGCAGAAATCAGGTGGAAATTGCGACTTTATTCTAATGACGCTAAATTCCTAATTTTCTAGCACAAGTTAACTATTTTTTCGATGTACTAATGCATATTGCAGTTTAAGCTAAATCTATATTAATTCAGTTGAAATAATGTGCCTAACTTAATGGAACACTCATATTGTGCTTTTGATTACGTACTAAATGAAGGGAGATCAATGTCAGACGCCCACCACCCCGCCCTCATAAACGATGCTAATGCCCCAAGTCCTGTGCTATAAACGCAACAAACCTGCGTGCCCTCCTCGCATAGATCAGATCTGACTTAAATTATTGCCCCTATTAAATGCACTACAGTTCTGTGCCCGCTCGACACCGCTCATAGCGCAGCCCTTTGTAGAACTCTTGACTCATGACAGACGCTCTGTTCTCTTGCTGAAATTATTGACTTCCATGTACTAGTAATTGGCGCTGCTTTCGCGTTGTTTCAAAACGTGAATGCATCGGAGCAACCACTTATCCACTTCACCTTCCATGCAGTCTTCAGTGAAGAGTCATCGACAGAGCTTTCTCGACCCAGGTACTTGATCCGCGTCATAATACAAAGAGAATAGGCCCATGATTGTCATCCTTAAGCACCGAGTGCTACATAGCTCAAAAGACCTTAACGAGAGCGGTACTGAGCTACGAAATTAGCTTTTAACTGCAATCATACCGACACCCTTTGCTGTCTAAATCGACCCTAAACCAGCGTAATCATTGTAGGCTTGCAGCCCTTCGACTATACTGTATAAATTCGAACATAAAAGCTTCATTTCAGCTGTAATACTAATGAAATGCTGCCCTAAGTACCCAACTAGACAGAGTTATAGGCCGTCCGACATTCCTTGTGATTTTGTAGGTTCAGGAAAACACGAATTTCAATAATTGCAATACACAGCGGACAAAAGCCCTTTACGCTTTTGCATCATGTAGCGTCACGATCGACGCTTTGGTTTCATATTAATGACTAGTTCTGTTTTTATTACGTTAAGCGATAAAATTCCTAAAACCGTAAAAAACTGTGTACAGCCTGATGGAAACCAATTACCCCTTCCCTACTGATCTTAGAAAATTAATTTATATGAAAATATTTGACAAAATTTAAATTAAGTGCTGCTATCAATCAGGTTTCACATTCTGTAATCTACTCTCCGAATATTCTACAAGGAGTCAGCTTACTGATATGCAAGCTGTGCAAGTTTCCTGAAGTTGTCTGTTTGTCAGAGACAATGAGGTATGACGGACAGTTCTTGTTCATAAATTCTATCTGATGTTCGAAGTTTGCATCTCAGAATACTGATTTCTATTCAGATTTGCTCTCTTGACACGATCATCTTTTATTCCACCGGAAATATCCAAACCCCAGAGTCCTTCCGTGTATTACATAAAAGAAAGTAAATAAACACGTTTTTAATTCATCGAAAAAAATGAGACTCTTGATAATTTAGCACAATTAGCAATTGATACTACATTTCGCCATTAAAAGTATGACAGAAGGATGCCCTTGTAATTGTTGTCGTCTTTTAGAATCCAATGTGGTAAGAATTAATAATACACAAAAAATATCAATTGTTTTTAAACTAAACTGCAGACTTCATTGCAGCTAGTGTTCGAATAAAAAATTGAAATTCAGGATTATCTCGATGAATACAAAATATTGTAAAATGTAATGTATTTAATGTAATACACTGAATATAAAATATTAACAGTAATGTATTAAATATTATATAATGTTTTGATTATAATGCATTGAATCTAATGAATTGAATGTAATATATTGCATATAATATTTTTAATTCACTATATTAATGAAATGTATTGAAATTATTGTATTGAACATGATGTATTGGATGTAATGAATGTTATGTATCGTGAAAATTGAAATTGCTTGGAAAATTACGGATGCGTACTTTACTTATTTTTTGCATCTGGGTACATTAGGACTAGTGTACTGCTTTATTTAAATACAAGTTGAAGTAAGAATGACCTTCAGCTACTGTCCATTAACTACTGGTTCGCTGAATTGCTTCGTCTGCAAGTCTAAAAGAATATTATTTTTTGTTACGGTCATTAGCTTAAGACTTTTTTAACTGTTGAATGTTCGAGCAACAGAGGGCACGATTAGTCAGTGCTGTAGACTGATTCAATTGCGAGTTCAGAGAATACGAAATAATCTTGACAATTTTTGTGTGATGTATTTAGGTGATAAAATTCTGAAAGTTCCACAACTAAGAAAGAACGACTTAAAACACGCTTGAAAAACGCATAGCTTAAAGTCATCAATAAGCTTTAATCATTGTAAACCGTATAACCAATTTACATCGACAGAAACTTCAGTTCCACGAAACAAATGCACTTGCTCCGAAACATGTAAGTACAAAACAAAATAATGAATAGAGTGGATCGTTTTGTGGTGTCAAATGTTTAATGCAAATACTTAGATCAAATTAGAGCAGCGCACGTATAACACTTCGTTTGATTCTTAGAAATTGTTTCTCTTCTCTTAGGCAGGCAAAAACATTTGTACTCCGCTTACTTAATGCCGTTCAAGAAAATTCATTGATGTAAGTACGCATATGGTGTCAAACTACACTTACAATTGCACCGCAATTTGTTCATGTTCATAGTGCTATTTTTATGATAATAGAATAAACGTATCGTATCACAAGCTGTTTTTTGAAGTATTGCAGTATCTTCAAACGAGGTGCAGATCAACATGCATTCTAAAAGCAATTTTTTTGCGTAAAAAGTATAGATAAACGTTTTCAATGAAAACTATGCTACACTTATCCCTATGCATAAACCAACTCAATTACGTCCGAGAGTGGCATTTCTCCTTGAAATCTTCAAGCTCCTGCCAGCAAGCATTATGAGTCTCAAAAAAAAGTGAAAGCATGAAAATCCGTTTTTATCATCCCTGGCTTTGCTTGGCTAAGAATCGTTGTGTTTATTTGTGCACTGGTTTCGTTCAGTGTATTAATTTGATCTAATTTGAATGTTTGTACGAGGGACTTAATTCATGAATGGCCTAGATAAAGTTTTCATGAGAAACGGGTCTAACAAAACTATAATATCATGGACCATTGCACGCAAATGCATGGTTATTTTCCATGAATGTTTACTGTTACAGACTGTAACAGTTGTTATTTTCAAATAGAAGAGTAGATGTTTTTAAATAACAAGCATGGTCATGCACACTTTTTCTTTGAGAATATTGCAAATCAAGGCTTCAAACTATGAGAAACATTAACAAGCGTAGCATATTTCATGGTACTTAATTACCCTTGTTGATCAACAACAATAATCAGTGTTTGAAAATAGTTGAAGAACTTCCAAGAAGACAAAAAGACTTCATTCAAATAAAACAAGACGCTTGATACACCTGCTAATGAGCCTGAAGAGAAGTAATTGTCGTATCGATTGCCGTGTTCCCTGTACCCTTCCGTGCTCAAGCCCAGCTAAAACCCATCGTTAGATCCACTCACATGGGCAGTGAATCACTGAGTCACCGACCATACTGCCATTAATAGGATACTCGTGCTGGTCAATTACAGGGTTAGGTGGTAAGAAAGATGTCAGTTGAGTGTTCGGCGGTATTGAATTACGACCACTTCAGGGTCCTCATTTCAGAGGAAATTAGAAGGTAGGTCACACACCACCGTCTAATTCTACACTCGCAATGACCTGCTCGCACCATTCTTTTTCTAATCGATATCCCCTTGCATTTTCCCATAATATGAACGAAATAGAAAGAACTTTTTGACCTGCATTTGTGTTAACAGGTCCAACAGGGAGCTCCCAACAATCGTTTTAAAAGCAAAACTGCCGCTCTCACGGGCATAGTTTTTTTAAAACATGTACGTGCATTGTCAAGAACCAGGAGCTCGAGCGTCTCTGGTGACCTGAACGTTGAAATTTAAGGAGCTCGACGTCGTCCTTCGGTTGCGATAAACTTCATCCCAAAAAAAACAGATTCAGATTTAGGAACCGATCGAGCTAGTGATTCGAAGCGTCGCCCCAGAGATTCGGAGAACGCGCCCGAAATTTGGGTTCATTTTTTCTGGGGTATCACGGAAGTAGTTTTCAGGGCTCCTCACATGGAGGCTTACTGGAACGCTGTACTATGATGGTGATAAAACGTGTGAAGGAAAGAATCATGAACTGCTACAAATTTCCTGAGTTGAACATTAAGTAATGTAGATATTAATAATGTTTAGAAGTTATTGGAGTATAATAAATATTTTAAAATACTACTTCCATTCCTTACGAGTAGGAATCAAATTTTTATCTATTTTGGTATAAAATTTTTCATCTCATTATTACAAACTTGATCTATTTTTCACTAAATTAGACTGGTTCAAATTAAAAAGTAATGCCTTTTTTTGCACCTCATTTTATGGAAAGTGGTACAAAAAATCGTTAAAGAGTTAGAAAAATAATTTGATGTCATAAATGTTTTCATTAGTATTTCACTGAACATATTGTATCTGTCATTTTCAGCGAGAATTTTTCATTTTACTGACTGTGCTTTCATACACGTCTTTGTCAGGATAAAGGCTTACGTATTTAATCATGATCAAACAAACAACATGCGTAAAAATTTAAAGAAGAGTTAGTTGGAGAAGACCTACAACAAACTATTACAACTACAGTATATTTGCAATGTAGTACTTGTACAGTGTTTCAATCACGCACCAGTGAATCACTTGTATTTTAAATCAACTCTGTCTGCACACAAACGCAGTTTACGAAAATCCATCCTATTGGAAATTCCAACCAATTTGCCTTTAAAGTAACCTGCGTGTTGTTTAAATTGACGAAACTGTTGATTAGATTTGCTAATACGAAAACCAGAGATATTATGTGTAACTGTACAAAGCTTTGCTTTCATATACATACATCATCCTCTGATACTTCACCAGAACTTGCCACCATGCTATTCAGGTTAGCTCTCTATTTAAATATTCAAACTACGGTGGAACTGACTAATATTTTTCATTAAAGTACATTGATTTCTGCAATTGAACTATGTGGAGTAACTGAGCAATTGAAAACTTCAGTGCGGTTCAACAAGGGTTTTTTCAACCTTCGATGGGCTATAAATATTGTAAATTTACATAACATAATAATTTCATTACCAAACATCTTGCAGGGTCTCACTTATTTTGCTACATAATCACCAAAACAGTTGAAGCATTTGTCATATCGTAACACAAGCTTCTCGATGCCTTTTTCAAAGAAGTTAGCCGCCGATGAGGAAAGAAATGTCTGGACGGGCACAACAGGTCCGGACTCAACGGCCACACGGCTTCCAGTATCCGAGGTCTCGTACGATTGAGTACAAGGAAACTTTCTAATGTCTGAAAATTCTTCAGAAAGTTCACTGATTGTAAACATTTGTTTGGTGTTGACCACCTGATCAACACGCTAAACAAGGCCTACAGTAGCAACATACTTGCGCCTGTGTCCACCTTCTGTACGGATGTCGGTTCGCGCTTCTATAAAGTTTCTGCACCATTACTGTACACTACTCTCACTCATATAGTTGTCGCCATGCACTTTGCTTATTCTGAGATGGATTTCAGCAACACATACACCACTCTGATTGCAAATAACGGATCACACTTCTTAACTCACATTTGGCAGGAGCATTGGTCGTAAAGGCCATGTTCAATTGCCCGTATCTTGGGCAATCGGGCTGTATCCATTTTGGCGATTACGCATAAGTAAGACCCAGCAATACTTTTTGCAGTAAAACTGTTGTGTTTTGTAAATTTACCTATTTTTGTAACCCATCGTAGGTTGAAAAAACCGCCCTCGTATTTTACGCAAAGTTAACTCATTTCTGTTACAAAAAACTTATGAGCCTCCATTGTGAACCGTATTAGAGTCATCTTCATTAGTAGAAAACGAATTTAATGCAGAGCATATCACTTCTGCGTCGCTCAACATCCGTCAAAGCTGCTTTAGTTCACGTGTTGTAATCAGCTTAATTAGAATTGCATCAAAGTTAAAGTTGCTTACTGGGACGAGTTAATCAACAACTATCCAGCATACTGCATGTACAACTTTGATCAGTCGAAGTACTGTTGTTAGACTTTTATACAACGCAACTGACGTAGAAACAAATTCAACTGAACTTCATTCAGTTATAAGCCAGGAACAGAGTTTCTAAGAGGTATACTGTGTATATGATATCTAGTTATAGGTGAGTTATAGCATAGCTGCTAAACCAGTGACAGTTATCTTAAGAGACGAGAGAGTAGTAAAAATTCATAAAATTCATTGAACAGAAGATTACATCAAGCTCTATTCTTAGAGGTTCTTAAAGGTCACGTCCCGATCTGCCTAGAACGAAGAAATCGCGTCAACGTAACGAACGCAACGTCCGTCCCCCAAATGACAAATTTCAACTTTAAAACTGCATTACTTCTCCCGAGTACCGCCGTAGTTCCAGCATTTCCAGAAGTAATTGTGGCTTTGGCCAAAAGCTGAGAGATGTCTGCCGAAAATTTGCCCCGGGATGAACGAATTCCGATGCTTAAAGTTGCTGAACTCAGATACTAACTGGACTGAAACTTTCGCGATCCAAAGTGACAATTCTTGTCTGCGACGAAATCCTTTGGGATAGCTTGCACACACAATCTAATGCCTGAACCCCGGAACCATGGAACAATACAAAGCGTTAATGACAAATTACTCGCCCACAAAGGGGTAGATGTTTAATTTGAGAATATATTTTGTTTGATGCTTACGTTAGTACAATATAATACTGCGTTGTAATTCGTGTAAGTCCTATACGACTTCTAAAGATATACTTCAGGTTTTGATGAAAAATTTCTAGATCAAATTGTTCTAATCTTTTTCTAGAACTAAATAAAATGTTAATATTTTCCACTCCTGTGAATTAGCATTTTATTCTTCCAAACTTTCACCAGTAGAATGATACAGTACTTATTTAGAACAGTTTCCTCTGAAATAGATTCATAAAATAATTGTTTCCACACGACCAGGTAAGCTTAGTTCATTCCAGATTATTTTTTGCGGAGGTTATCAATCTTTCGTCAACAAATTGGAACACCATTGATGTATGTTATCTAGCCTGTCATAAGCACTCATTGAAATGTAAGCTGTCGATATGGATGTGGAACAGTGATACAAGTAATTAATTAATACACCCAAAGCGCACGACATTCTCCCAACGGTGTTCAAAAATCTGAAGGTCCCATTCATCAAAAAACCACAATCAGTTTTACAAGGAGTCATAAACTATGTTTCTAAACTGTAACACTAAATTTGCGGCAATTTTCTGTTCCTAATATGTTTCATTTTTAATAGCAGGTGGAACAAAGTTTAGCAGCGAATTGTGAACAAAACTGAGACATTAGTTAACTTCTCTTAGCCGGGGAAACATAGATCTAGATGGGAATAGAATATGACAACAGAAACGAAGGGCTACTTTCCAAGTCCCATTCCGTCTAAAGTTAAGGCATCAATCATGTACAGACACCTTAATCATGCAAAAACACATCAGGTACGTAGACCCACTTCAATCATACGCAGGTCCCAGTAAAGGATGGGATGGAAGAAAGCACTTCTTTAATTTTGCTCTCAGAATAAATCATGCATGTTCTACTACGTAAGGGTGTATGGTTTGACAGTGAATAAATACGTAGATTATTGAATTTAAATAGGGTGGTATGTTTGAATGTCTATAAAAAATTGACATTACTGTGATTTTTTCTCATTTTTCGAAGAACATGTGAAAAGAAATCACTTTAGTTTATATGAAAAAGTAAACTGCAGTATGATTTACAGATCATAATATTAAAAACACAGTTCATAACAAATATTTAATCACTATTTTTTATGAAACCAGGGTATTTATGCTACAACGGAAGTCATATATCCGTATAAAATATCAAGCACTTTCACATTTCATGTTATTTCATATCGAAAGTATGTCGAAAGTATGTGCCTCAGTCGTAATTT
>VCRD01001157.1:67980-94642 GCA_006783055.1 Trinorchestia longiramus | reverse complement strand
ACACTTCTTAACTCACATTTGGCAGCCACCGTAGTCGAGTGGTATGCGGCCCGTGTTCTGTATCGGGTCTCTGCTTGTGCAGAAAGACTGCGTGCGGGTTCGAAACCCGGCAATGAATACGAGCTATTTCTCGTTTCTCGCCGTGAGCTCGCACTTATCGGTAAGACCTCAACTCATCGCCCATGGACACATCCCAGGATCGTCGCATGGAGCTCACAATCATCCTTACTCTAAGAATGTTAACCTTAAAAATTTAAAAACCAATGTACTAAATGTCTATGTAATGTGTACTTGATTGGAAATAAAGATTGTTTGGTCGTAAAGGCCATGTTCAATTGCTCGTATCTTGGGCAATCGAGCTGTATCCATTTTGGCGATTACGCATAAGTAAGACCCAGCAATACTTTTTGCAGTAAAACTATTGAGTTGTGTAAATTTACCTATTTTTGTAACCCATCGTAGGTTAAAAAACCGCCCTCGTATTTTGCGTAAAGTTAACTCATTTCTGTTACAAAAAACTTATGAACCTCCATTGTGAACCGTGTTAGAGTCGTCTTCATTAGTAGAAAACGAATTTAATGCAGAGCATATCACTTCTGCGTCGCTCAACATCCGTCAAAGCCGCTTTAGTTCACGTGTTGTAATCAGCTTAATTAGAATTGCATCAAAGTTAAAGTTGCTTACTGGGACGAGTTAATCAACAACTATCCAGCATACTGCACGTACAACTTTGATCAGTCGAAGTACTGTTGTTAGACTTTTATACAACGCAACTGACGTAGAAACAAATTCACCTGAATTTCATTCAGTTATAAGCCAGGAACAGAGTTTCTAAGAGGTATACTGTATATATGATACCTATTTATAGGTGAGTTACGAGACGAGAGAGTAGTGAAAATTCATAAAATTCAGTGAACAGAAGATTACATCAAGCTCTATTCTTAGAGGTTCTTAAAGGTCACGTCCCGATCTGCCTAGAACGAAGAAATCGCGTCAACGTAACGAACGCAACGTTCGTCCCCCAAATGACAAATTTCAACTTTAAAACTGCATTACTTCTCCCAAGTACCGCCGTAGTTCCAGCATTTCCAGAAGTAATTGTGGCTTTGGCCAAAAGCTGAGAGATGTCTGCCGAAAATTTGCCCCGGGATGAACGAATTCCGATGCTTAAAGTTGCTGAACTCAGATACTAACTGGACTGAAACTTTCGCGATCCAAAGTGACAATTCTTGTCTGCGACAAAATCCTTTGGGATAGCTTGCACACACAATCTAATGCCTGAACCTCGGAACCATGGAGCAATACAAAGCGTTAATGACAAATTACTCGCCCACAAAGGGGTAGATGTTTGATTTGAGAATATATTTTGTTTGATGCTTACGTTAGTGCAACATAATACTGCGTTGTAATTCGTGTAAGTCCTATATGACTTCTAAAGATATACTTCAGGTTTTGATGGAAAATTTCTTGGTCAAATTGTTCTAATCTTTTTCTAGAACTAAATAAAATGTTAATATTTTCCACTCCTATAAATTAGCATTTTATTCTCCCAAACTTTCACCATTCGAAAGATACAGTACTTATTTAGAACAGTTTCCTCTGAAATAGATTCATAAAATAATTGTTTCCACACGACCAGGCAAGCTTAGTTCATTCCAGATTATTTGTTGCGGAGGTTATCAATCTTTCGTCAACAAATTGGAACACCATTGATGTATGTTATCTAGCCTGTCATAAGCACTCATTGAAATGTAAGCTGTCGATATGGATGTGGAACAGTGATACAAGTAATTAATTAATAAACCCAAAGCGCATGACATTCTCCCAACGGTGTTCAAAAATCTGAAGGTCCCATTCATCAAAAAACCACAATCAGTTTTACAAGGAGTCATAAACTATGTTTCTAAACTGTAACACTAAATTTGCGGCAATTTTCTGTTCCTAATATGTTTCATTTCTAATAGCAGGTGGGAACAAAGTTTAGCAGCGAATTGTGAACAAAACTGAGACATTAGTTAACTTTTCTTAGCCGGGGGAACGTAGATCTAGATGGGAATAGAATATGACAACAGAAACGAAGGGCTACTTTCCAAGTCCCATTCCGTCTAAAGTTAAGGCATCAATCACGTACAGGCAGCTTAATCATGCAAAAACACATCAGGCACGTAGACCCGCTTCAATCATACGCAGGGCCCAGTAAAGGATGGGATGGAAGAAGGCACTTCTTTAATTTTGCTCTCAGAATAAATCATGCATGTTCTACTACGTAAGGGTGTATGGTTAAACAGTGAATAAATACGTAGATTATTGAATTTAAATAGGGTGGTATGTTTGAATGTCTCTAAAAAATTTACATTACTGTGATTTTTTCTCATTTTTCGAAGAACATGTGAAAAGAAATCACTTTAGTTTATATGAAAAAGTAAACTGCAGTATGATTTACAGATCATTATATTAAAAACACAGTTCATAACAAATATTTAATCACTACTTTTTATGAAACCAGGGTATTTATGCTACTACAGAAGTCATATATCCGTATAAAATATCAAGCACTTTCACATTTCATGTTATTTCATATCGAAAGTATGTGCCTCAGTCGTAATTTCAAGCAAAATTCGTCATTCACTAAGTAACAGACATCGTTTATCATCTTCACATATGGGCAACTCGAGAACATCAAGCTGGTTCAAAGACCATTCAGGATAAAAAAAATTCCTAACCATCCACATCAGGTATCAAATATTCTGGCATTTAATAGAATTGTGAAAAGATTTAAACAAACAGCTGCAGTTCAACGTCAGATCCCCACTGGCCAGAAGTTTGTGGCATTACAGAACTCAAACACCGTAAAGAATTTTTCTTAGCAAAATCTAAAATCCCATGTTAGGAGTGTTGGAAACATCTGTTCAAGCTGTGGAACCATCTGGCTAATTCTGAGAAAACAACTCAAGAAGAAGGCCTACAAGCTGCACGTGACGTAAATTCTTAGTCGGGCAAACAAGGAATCCAAGTTAGTAGTCTGCATTTTTGGGCTCAGTTTTGAGAAGGACTGGTTTCACTGTAAAATCTGGTCCGATGATAAATAGTTGGTTGTGTGCCAGTCACCGAACTGATAACTCAACACATATTGGGCCCCAATAAAGCCTCCCACGGCAGTCGAGTGTAAAAATGCTCATGGAGGATAATTATGTCTTGGGTGGGAATGATGGATGGGAGAATCTTCCTTGTGGTTGAAGGATTCATCAATTCTGATGTGTTTCTGAATAGCTCTAAAGAATCATATCTGGCATACAGTTCAGGTTGTGGCGACCAGACGTCAGTACTGGTTTCAGCAGGACGACACAAGTTGCCATGTGACAGCCTTAAGTCTTCAGTTTCCTGGAAACCAAGTTTAGTGACAGATTGATTTCAAGTCGCACAGATCACTATCCACACTCTCCAGACTTGTTCCCTTAATTTTGATTGCTGTGCCCAGACTATGACACATATCGTCAGGCATCAACCAAGCAGTTTGGCAGGGTAGCAACGTTTCATGAAGAACTGCACAACCAACATCAGTGATGAGGATGTTAGAAAGATAAAAAGCCACATGAAGAAAAGAACAGAGGTGTGTAAGGGTCATCTTGGAAGGTCACAAATGCGTAACTTATGGCGTATCATCCCCCTTTTTTATTAAAATACGGCGATTAAATATTTCTTCTGGATTATTGTTTCAATAACACGATCTGTGGATCATACTGTACTATCTTGGGCTTCTGTCCTTCATGTCCACCTTCATCTCAGCCCTCATCCTGATACCTCAGCAGAGCTTGAGAGCTCATACTCAAGCTGCCTGGTGCTCCAGAGGCAGTGAACGAATTTGACTAGGTATACGAGCTGCCTACTGAACGAGGATTCGTGCTCAAACTGCCTTTACTCTTAAGCCTCTGTGCCCGATTTGCTTGCTGCGAGAGCGCTGGACTTGAACAGATTAATGTGCACGGCAAGAACTCGAACAATTTGCTTGTGCTCGATTTGCGTGTTGCACGAGGGTTTTTGCTCGAAATGTTACAACAACGCTCTATAACTACTCGCTAATCAAGGCCATATCGACTTCCCTTGATTTTTCCTGCCTCGCAAATTCCTGAATGTTCGCTCTACATTGAAGTGACATCGCATTCCAGACATGCTCGGTCTATAGTGAAGGGACTCCATGTTCTCCGGCGCAATATCATTGGCATTATTGAAATACCTCACAGGAACAAGGAGCCCATATTGTTTATAGTTAGATTCTCTGGTTCATCGTCCAGTAAGAATTTATTACATATTTTTATAGTTTCGCGAAGTGCATATAGATAGAACTCGTTTTTCGACCTAAATTACAGAAAAACCTGCTGGGCATGAGTTTTTCATGTCACCAGTCCTTATATACCAGAGTTTTTGTACTTAAAATAATAGACTTTTACGTATTCATATGTCATTCTTCCGAAGCCTGGCATTGTGTAAAGCTAATTTGTTCTTCTCACACACCAGTCATTTTTTCCCTAGACAGTGCGCTGACAATGTCAGGTATGCTTGACTGAGTCGATGGAAAATTAATTGTTTTTCTAAGCCAAAACACTCAACTAAGACATTGATGCAATTCATATAAATATACTTTACATATTGTTATTCCTTGACACATCGTAGTTTGTATTATATTGAGATTACCTACCGCTCGCACTGTGCACACTGAAACAGGGAACGTGGCATGAGATAGTTGAATCTTGGACGCAATTTCCGTAGAGTTTCGTGCGGAATTTCTCTATCAAAATTTAATTTTAAGTCACACTCCTCAGATACATCCGAGAAATGATTCACAGATCGAAAATATGGACGAATTTGTCATTCTTTATGATTTAAATTGTAACTTACATATTTTATTACTGGGTTCCTTTTTAATGACCTAGTCATGTTTGAATTAAAATAAAACCATATACATTTTTGCAGTTTGAAAAAGTTAATGTAAACGAAAGTTCACACTCTTTCAGTATGAATCCTGCAACTTTTAAATATAACCTTAGAGTAAATAAATAGAATTTATTTTTGAAAATAAATTTGCTAACAATGAAGAAAATGTCCCTCATTAGGAGTTATGCAGACTTGCTTTACATGATATTATGTAAGACAAAAAATACTAAAAACAAACATATAAAGATTTTTAATCAATTAGCATTTTCCATACTGAAACGGTTTTAATTTTCACACCCCATTGATAAAAAAATTATTGAAATTCAAACGGGCGATTCATAAACCCATTCTCAGAGTTCAATGAATTCTAAGCAACCATGCGAAAGACTCAGGGCGTAACTTTGCATTATCCATAAAATGAACCAGTCTAACTATTTGCCACGTGTCTCATTAATTTTCGAAACTAACTAGCAAAATTTGAAGCACTTTGTGAGTAATTAAATAAATGAACTTGAGGCCACAACAATTTAGTCAGGTACATAATAAAGCACCGCTTAAATTTAGTATAGCTTTCGCGTCGACATCCTCCCCTGTCTTTATTGAGGTCGTTGTCTGTTAAAGTCTGTCTTTGGTAAAGTCGGCTTGGGTAAAAGATGTACATGGTGACGCAAATATAGAGAGCAAACCATTGAAATTTCAATAATAAAAAAAGATAAAAGAAAAAGAAAAATAGCACAAATAAAATCATTGTTAAAAATTTTTTTCAGTTGAAGGAAAACAATAATCTACTTTTCTAAATTTATTAAATTGAAAAAACTTCAATTGACTTCAAAATTATTAATTATTTTAACAATTATCGTAACCACTATATCGTTGACTCGTTACAAACCTGCCGGATCACTTATGATGCTTACCTGAAAGAAAAAACGCCAATGAAGAATAAATATATGACAAATAAAGAGTCATTTTCCATCACTCACTTGGAAGAACAGCGAGGAGCAGCAGAACTAGCATGAGCTGATGAACAAGGCGCATCTGTGAGCAGCAGTAAGTCGAATTCAGGATCATGTCTGCCTTCAGCAAGTACGTTAACTGAGGACTGTCGTTAATTTGTCTGAATCAAGTTAAGTAAGACAAGTTAGCAGTAGACTGCTTGGCCCAGCGTGTTCAAGCAATCATTTCCTCCATGTTCTTCTAAAGATAATTTGTGTGGTGTCGTGATAAAGCACTGAGCTTCTTGCTGATGTAGAAATCTCTCTGAATGTAGGAGGATTGCAATCTGTTCGAGACAGCAGAGGACTCGGAGTTACACTACCATGTTTGTACTCGCACTCAATCACTCACTTGGTTCGTCTTCGAACACTTTTTGAATCTGTAAATCTTCAAAACAAATGTAAATTTTAAGTGAATATTGACTATATTATCCAGAGTTACTCTGGAAGTTTATTTGTTAGAAGAGATCTTAATTCGACTGCTAAATAACAACAATGTATATCCAGATATATTCTGCTGTTCAGGATGATAAAAGAACATGGAATGCAGGAAAGAATTAGTAGTTAAATTATAATGTAAGCTAGACGCACGTATTCTCTAGAAAATATTATTAGTTAAAAAACAAACGAACAAAAGCCTCTTAGTTGGGAGAGCAGTAGGCTTTCGTGTTGTAATATTAATTAATTTCAGCAGTTGAGCTGAAAACACTGACACAGCTATAGCTTGCGCGTTGGCTCGACGCCTCAGGTGTTTTGAAACAAAGCCCAAGTTTAATTAACATTATATTGTGCCCCAAACAAACAACAATAACAGACAAAGACATCAAATTATACACGGAATTTTGAGTAAAACAGGCGCACGTTGTTTACTCATTTGTGAACTTAGCATAAAGAGGCGCATGCATTTATATTACAGATAATACTCAAGTCTTGAAGAGAAGCACCACTGAGTGCTCTTCTGAGGCATAGTTTATCTCGACACACAGTAGCTAAGTCGTAGCATTTCTGAAGTCATACTTCATGACACAATGCCCTGTGTAATAGATAGTAGCTGAGACAAGACCCATTAACTTTTAATTACCGATGAAGAGTCTTTTATTTGCCATCCCTGGATTCTCTCCTTGACAGAGAGCAGCTGATCAAAGAACAGAACTAACAGAACTGATAATACCCAACCCTGAACTCTCTTTCAAACATATCAAGCTATGTCTTGTCTCAGATCGCTGCTGATTGAAGCAAACGCTAATTTAAGTAAACACTGATCTAGAGCCACTCTCCCTCTACTCTGTAGTGAATTAAACTCGTTTGACTGTAATTGAGGTCCGTTACTCAAAGTATTCATTTACCAGCGATTTGGTAATTCTCTAAAGAGGAATTAACTTACTGACAACCCTAGATATTGTCTGAATTGCTGAATTAGAATCTCCATGTTATTTTTATCCCTTTAATGACAGAGAAAAGAAAATTTATGTATCAGTTTAGATCACTTGAAGACCCTGGCATTTTACATGTGCAAGTTTAAACTCCTCAGCGACGCTGTGTTCATTAAAGTCTTTCCTTTTTGAGGATGCGTCCTTGTTTTTATCTTTTCAAGATGACCTGCTCTAAGTTCCATGAAAAAGTGATGATAAATATTTTTTTAGGCTGAGTGAATTGAAAAGTTTATGCTACATTAGGATTTGACGTACGACACGAGTTGTGTTTCCAAGTTTGAAAAAATATCGTCACAATGTTTAATAAAAAATATCTAGTGTCCTGGAGATTTGAACCTTTGATATCTTTATAATCTTAAACATCTAATATAAATTTAAGATCTGAACATTCATTATCTTTTGTAATAAAACATTCAATATCTTGGTAATCACATAGACCATGAAGTTTGTTTGATGAAATGACCCACAAGCAAAAATAATTTCAGCTAAAAAATTCTTTTCCTTCTACTATGTTAACTAATGCTATTCATTCAGATCAAATTTTCATTTCTTCAGCCAATGCGTATAACAAAAATCATCATTGTCATCAACAGGTATTCTTAAACATTTCCTAACGAAAAGAAAATAACAAAATCAGCAAAAAACTTGTTTCAAAAAATAGTTTGGTAATTTCTAAATATCACCAGAACTCGAGTCTAATATTACCCACCAATTCAAATATCCATCCTTATTTTTTTCAATTTTCCCCTCTGTATTCAATGTAAATATCCCTATAAGGAAATTTGAGGGAACTGGGCACTGGCATCAGAAATTTACAAGAGAGGGGCACGCCTGCGTCACACCTACACACCCTCCTTCCGCTCATGCCTGCGGGCTACTGGCTTACTAACCCTTTGTTCTCAGATGCCCTCGGCTCGACGACGACCCTTTGAA
Organism: Trinorchestia longiramus; assembly: GCA_006783055.1. Taxonomy (NCBI): domain Eukaryota; kingdom Metazoa; phylum Arthropoda; class Malacostraca; order Amphipoda; family Talitridae; genus Trinorchestia; species Trinorchestia longiramus. Next base: position 86,352 of record VCRD01001157.1, on the reverse strand, counting down.
ATATGGAGCCCTCTTTGTTTCCGTACCACAGTTTGCCTGGAAATTGTTACCGCGTCTTGACTCGACTGACGTGAGCCACGTCAGTCTTCCACGACAATCAATGGGTTCTCAATTGAAAAATTAGCTCAAATAAATGAGGGTCTGGATTTGCATGAGAACCAGGTATGATGAGACTGATGCTGCAATAAACCAACAGTTGCAGTTTTTATTTTAGTGAATGCAAAACGAGCATAGCATGTCATGTTACATACCAATAGCATCTCTGTTGTAAAAACTTTTATTTCTGCCTCAAAAAAAAAGTTATGGAATTGAGTGTTATATTCTCACAGGTGATGGTATAAAATGCCAAGAAAATAATTCTTTGTAGTAACCTCCTGTTTTAGCTATGCTCGGTACTATTTCTCCCACGAACGTTCACTCGTACTTCCGATTAAATATGAACAGGTAACCGGAAGACATTGATGCTTCAGCGTGGGCACATAAAGCTTCGTTTATTATGAAAAAGTGTAAGAAAATTTTTCTGAATAAAAATTTGTTATAAAAACGTCTTAATTTTTGGCATCAGATTGGGAACACGGACTACCGTTGTGTAGTCTGCAAAATTTAAAAGTTCTGTTGTAAAATTTACACCCACATAAAAAAAAGAATAGCACTATTTTGCAACTAACTGTTCATAACATTTATTCTTATTACTTTCTTCATAAATTCACAGGGCATTTGACATATACATACATGTATACAGGGTGATCACTAATTATCGTTACATTCAAATGTAAAATCTAATATTTACGCTACCATTCCTTTTTATTTCGAAATTTTGAGTATTAACGAAATCCAACGTTTTCCAGGTGTAATATTTATTATAATGGCCAGGAATTTAAACAAATGCATAATTACTTTAGAGTTGCTTGAAATTTTTCAAAATAGAACTGTTGAGCTACTGGAAAAACTGTGAACAGCGTAAAATTAAATTCAGCACTTCTTGCTCCACCACTTTAAAATGAAAAACATTGAGCCACAGCAACTTTCATCATTAAGGGCTTCTCAGAAGATTACCCAAAGCGCATAAATACCTAAATTCCTGGAGATTTGTAGCAGATCCGACATCGCCCCATAAAGAACTCCGAGAAAACCTAATGATGACAGAGACCTGAGTTGATTTCAAAGCTATCACGGAGTGACTAATGAAAATTAGGCCTCAACTTTCGCTAGGCTCTATTTCTTAAGTTTGCAACTATTTCATCGTGTTAAGAACATCAAATTGAAACTTGATTATCTCTAACCTTTTCTTCTTCACTTTTGATCATGTGTTCGAGATGACCTCCTTTTAGCTCTATGCATATCTTGAAGCCCAGCACAAAGTTGACCAAGAAATCTTTAGAAACAGAAGTACGAATGGCTCTATCTCTTCCCTGATGGTTTTGTTTGAGTTCAGCGCTGGTTCTGGGTCGCCATGTATTTACTCTGTCATTAACATAGTTCCGAAGCAAAAATGTAGAAGCCAAGGTCTGAGCAATGAGGTACCCATTTGAGAATGATCACTCGGGCTCCAAAGTTCTCTTTCAATAAATGTCGAGACTGGTTTCAGATGTAAGTTTGCTCCATCTCCCCGAAACTAAAACTTTCTTGTAAGCAACGGATTGCGAGTCTGTAGCTGTCTATAGAAAGGAATAAACAGAGAGACTGCCTTTGTTTGAGCCCAGAACGTCGTGGATATGAACAAACGTTCTCTACCATCTCAGCTACGTACACGCTTCTGGTGACGTCCTCAGTGGTTTGCATGCTTTTCACATGCTGCACTAGGTTCTCCACCGTCCATACTTTCCAAGTTGTCCATCCAGATCCGTATTTTTTTGAAAGATCTTTTCCCACATGGATTAATCCATGAAATTCTCCTCGATATTTTTGAACGAGCCTGTCTCGTAGTAATGTTTGACGGTCTAGTTGCGTTCACAGGCATTTCTTCTGCTAAGTGTAGGAGATATCACATGAATTGCGCTCGAGGTCGTTTTTCATTAAGTCACATAGTAGTTTTTTATTTGCTAATTATTTTCCAGTGTATCATGTTCGTCGTTTCGCTGTTCTTAGTTGTTGTATAATAGTACAAGTTTCGTTCAAGCCTCTAAATCTCTTTGGCGTTCCTGAATTTTACAACTGCTTGCCACTGACAAACGCCATTTGCAATGTTATTCCTTCACTTGAAAAAGTAATCTTTAAAACGACGATACGCATGCATGATTTAAGTGAATTGAAAAAGAAATTAGATTATTTGGATCACGAACAGAGATTCAAATACTCTGCGAAAATTAATCCTGATGGTTTAACTTCAAAAACCTGCAGAATGAATCCATTAGAATCCAACATTGTGGAATTTTCTTCTTTTTGATGCGTTTAAGAAAAAAATCATTTATACCCATGTTCACAGCAAATATTAAACATATTTGCATTTTGGATTTGTGTTTGATTTCAACGAATGTTGGAGGCAAAGAATGCTACGCGATAGGAGGAAATAAGTATTAATACACCTTCAAGAATTGAGTTTTAATAAATTTCTTAACCATTAAGCATCGTAGGATTCTAAAAATAAGTGCACGTAGAAGTTATGTCAACATATCAATGTAGTAGAAAGTAAATTAGAAAGTAGGACTTATTTTCATTTCTGTTAAAGTTACTGCAAACGAAGTTAAAAAGTTTGTATAGCTTTTTTAGGACAATTAGTTGGGAGTCTTTAGCTGTGTTTCCTATGGTATCCATCACGTTCGACAATATTTTTAGTAGTTCTTCGCTAGTGCGTTACAGCATTTTGTCGGCATTGCAACCGATTTTCATTTCGAATTAATTTCAAATCCCTTTCAGCTTGTCAAGCAAATCCTATAATTCAAGGGTTGTAAATTTTGTACAAGATTCAAAACATTTAAATTTGTTCATTTCACATTTTTATGCTATTCTTTCGAAAACAATTCGAGAATAGATTTTACTATATACTTTACATGACAATGTAGTTGAAAGATGAACTTCACTTCAACCTAAGTTTTTCACTTCGTTTTACAGATTTTCTGCAACAATAGCTCTGAAGTGCCCGAATTATTAGGGTTTTCTTTGGCATGAATATTGCTGGTGCCTTAAGCTGAGTAAATCCCCTTACGTGTTGATGCCCCATGCATGATATCATGGATCTCAACCATCAAAAGAATTTTCGAAAGTGTTGAGTTTCTTAAATTCGAAAGTATCAATAAATGAACGCTTGCCTATAAAATTCTAATTTCCTTATGCATCCAAGCTATAGCCAGGAACAAGTATTTTACGTATTTATACTGGGTTACTCAGAAAGTAACAGCTGAATTGTAGCACAGGCTGCAATTGACAGAATTAAGTTTGTTTGCAATTAAGCGGAGTTATATTTTCACGCTTTGCACTATGTTATTTACAAGCCAATTTCCTCCTACTGAAAATAATTTCCCTCACAGCGAAATTGAATATAAATAATGTCAACAGAAGGAGTCTAAATTTCCTCACATGATATGAATCACTCATAAAAACTTACATATTCACGCTTCAAAAACCTTACATACACAAACAATCCTTCCTTGCATGGTGCTTGATCATCAAACTAATATATAATGTTGACTACAAAGCATGATACTTTCAAATCCGTGGATTGTTTACAATGGTTCAAGGACTCAATTCACTCATGCCCACAGCAATGTAATACTGAATCTACTTTCATTATTGACAACGCACCAGCTCATTGCAGGCTTTAAGGTATTATTGAAGATTATCCTCACGTTCAGTTTCTCAGGTTATCACGACACTCGTCTCCACTCAATGCACCTGAACTTGTGTGGAGCACATGCAAGTCATGTCAAGCGTCAGCTCAGAGACAGGATGCTAAGATTATTAAGCATAATACCTAGAAATAGGGCATTTACGCACAATTTTAGATAAGAAAACTAGAAACATTGACAAGAGAAGCAGTGGGTCACATCACTCGTAATTTAATGCATGGGTTGACGGTTAGGGTCGATAAGTTGGCAAGGAAAGACAACTTAAAAATTCGCATGAACAAATATATATAATGACAAGCATTTTATATTGAATTAAAGTACAGACTTTGATATTCTGCATATTTTTAATAGTTTTATATTGAATGTTATAAATGTATTTTCGTTTATTGTACTTTTGAATTCACACATTAATATATGTATGTGTTGTATGTTAAAAAATGTCACGTAACAAACCAGATTATTTCCTCCGAGTGAAAATAAGTACAAAAGGATATTAATAAAACAATTTTGAGCAAGACTAAATGTATTCATGCTAGATCTTTTCAAAATTGCTTGACGATTAAAAAAATGAAAGAAATGAAAGCAGCTGAAGTAAGGGAAACAGTGAAAGATGCTATGAATTCCTACGAAACTAAAGAATAAAACTTTATTATTCTAGGAGGGAATAATAACTTGCTATATTTTTAGGTATGCGTAAGGAATTTCAAAATGCATTCATTCTTATAATTTACTACATGTACTATTAACGTAAATATTTACAATTTTGCAATTAAAGTCTTTCCAATTAGTATTTATTGGACTTGTGAAAAATATATTTTAATTTATTACTGTTACATTTATCATCTCTATGTTGCTAACGCTTCTAGCAATTCTTAAAAATAAACTATATTCAGAACTCAGTCTCTCAATTAATCATATATCGAATCTCCATATCCTTTCCGGATGTCCTCATATCTGTACGGCGTAGCTGTCCGGATGTGAGGAATTCTCCTGTATGTGATATTTGAACACTGTTCAGTGCGTAAGAGTATTTATATGCAAAAATAAGGAAATTTATTGAAAAGCATTATAGATGAATGGAGATGGAAAAAATGATTTTTAAAACCATAAAATACGAACATTTATTTACGTACTTGTGGTCGTTAAGCTCGTTTTAAACAAGGAGGCTAGCAAAAGCCGAGAAGAATATAAAAGGCACGGTAAAATGAACGGACATATTAAAATTATGGATGACTTTCATGATCGCCTTCGACATTGTGTGGAAGGCAACGGCACTCTGATGTCGGATATAATCTCTAGTATCAAATGAAACAAAACGACCTTATAAGTACATTTCGAAAATGAAAACACCCCTTTTTTCGTTTTCACTTTATTTCGCTTTCATTAGACCTATAAGTGTCAGATTATTTTACAACGCCCTGTAGAACATTTACCCAACATGATACACTAGTGAAACTAAAAGTTTGTTTTCTATGTAAATTTTCTAGCTTTTAAAATTAATTTTTTCTGTCCTTATTAAAAAATTGACTGACCACACTTGGGGACTGGCTTTGGAATCCTTGCTATTAAATGCGAGGAACTGCAGGTGACTTTTCATTTCGTTGCTTTTGGCTTACCAGACTCGGTGTATTATTTCTGTGTCTCAATTGCAGACACGCTGCTCTTTCAACGTCGATGTGCCTGAATAAATAATGAGCGAGCACACAGAAACATCAACGGTAAACTCAGGCGGAAACCGACATTAAGAAATATGGCCGAGAGAACAATGTGTAATTATACAGAATTTTGCTCAATGAAATACAACTGAATATCTTTTTTCTTCATTTGCAAGCATTTCATATGAAATGTACACTAACTTATTTCTCATTGTGGCCTTATTTATATGAAATTCTGTTCTGTCTAGTAACTATAGATGTGAAACAAAATCTTGTAGTAATTTTAATCCATTCTGACAGTGAACATCTATATCAAAAAAATTAATATAGATGTTTCAAAAAACTCACTTTCAGAAAGGATTTTCTTGGTTTGTGTGAATTGCGATATAATGAATCCGTTCCAACCCATGTTAAGTAACCCAAAGTTTTCACTGAATCATAAATGAAGAATGCATAATTAAAAAACATATCAACTATAAAATCATTATGAATTGTAAAGCAAAGAAATGACAATGACGCAAGAGACACAGAAACAACAAAGAGATACGTCTTCGACAAGCCGTATGCGTCAACTGAAGATGGTCTGGCGTTGCCATTTTGTGCCTTATGAGTTATACTCACTCGTCACAAGTCGCAATTTGAGTCAGTGCGTACTATGAAAAATGCAAAAACTTCCACTCCTTGAGAGAGACACTGCAAGGATTTTTCTTTGATCTGCTGAAAGTTAGGAGAAGTATGATGTCAGATTTGCTGTAAAAAAAAATGAGTCAAATAATTTGTTCCTAAGAAAAGCAAAACCTGAAATCAAGGCATTTCATTACAAAGCTGCTGTTATGTCCAAGTGTAATTTACAAAATTTTTAAAACGAGTCAAAATATTAGTAATGAATATTAGGAAAATAAAAAGAGAAGTAAAAAATTTCAGTTTTCAGATGTTACAAAACAATACAGAACAATCCTCTATGCTTCATATTCTCTCTGCATCTCTACCCATAAGTACCAAAGAATCTCTGAAAAATATTAAAATGATGCATTCCCATTCTTCTTTCAAGATTTCCCATAATTCATTCAGATTCATTGAGTTTCTCAGCGGGGCATGGCCTCTTCATAAATTATTTCTATTGTAGATCAACCCGGAACTTTGCTGAGGCCTGTTTATGACAGTGAGTCTGTCTAGGACGTCTCCATCTTCTTAGTCGTTTGAAAAAGAATCAACTTTGCGTGTGGAAGTTTGCACAACTTTCAGTGAAATTAGGCTGATGTAACGCAATTCTGTTTTGTAACTTTCGTATGCGTAACTGTATATGTTCCTCAGCCCCAACCGTCCAGCTGAACCCGGTGCTCTTTAATTGTGTACAAGGAAAGAGAATATTTTTACATGTTCTTCTGATAGAGAATGTTTTCACATGTTGCTATAAACGAGTATGTTTTTACATGTTCCTTTGAAAGATTATGTTTTTTACATGTTCGTATGAAAGAGAATGTTTTTTACATGTTCTAATGAAAAAGAATGTTTTTTACGTGTTACTACGAAAAAGAATGTTTTTTACATGTTCCTATGGAAGAGAATGTTTTTATAAGTTACTATGTACAACAGCTTAGATTTTTGTAATAAGTGCAACCTCAGTTGAAATCTATCTCAACTCATTCATTAATGTAGAGAAATAACATTTTGATCGAACAAAAAGGTATAGACATGAATTTTAATTATTTGTCCTAGTACAACACACCTGTTAATATATATTTATTTGGGGCAATGACATTCTAACAAAAAGATTTAATACTTTTTTCAATTTCAGATCTAAATTTTGCATTACAATTTCTGTGGAATATTTGTAATTTAGCGTGGTACATTCATACCCGCTAGCAGAACGTTTGTACTGTGATGTATTTTTGGCAGGTTGCTTGTATTAATTCAGGTAATATGAATATGATGAACTTAAAGGTAGACTCGTAGTCTGGTCGTTGTTGTTGTCCAGACATGTGGTAGGTGCTGTTGTCCGGAGCTTTCACCAGCGTGCTCGGTAGCTTAATCTTGTGTTGGTTGGGTTAGTAATTTTGTTCAAGTTTATCTTGTATTATTTAGAGTTAATTCTCAGAATAAGTGAACGTGAGGTAAATAGATAACTTACAGATCATATACCTATATATTTTTAACTTTGTTTCAATACTGACTAGTTCCCAACCAATGCTTGAATTCATACAAAACTTAGTTACCAGCAAATACTTGTACACACACATGAATGAACTCAATGCGTAGGCGCATCGAGTTCACTTGGCTGGATGTAAATTTCTTCATTGTCAGCAGACTTCAAACAACAGCATCAAAGTAAAAGGTTTAATCTAATTATTTGAAATATCCTTTAAACATAATACATCCGTATTCTCGATGGCAATATTTTGCATAGATTGTTTTTCAAGAACGCTGCATCAGAACCATAACAATATTGTTCAAGCTTGAAATTGAAGCCCACTGTACATCTAACATCTTTGTTCGAATATTTCAGGAACAAAGTTTTTCCCTCTATGCTGAATAGAAGAGCATGTTTTTCCATTGCGAAATGATGCAATTAAGAATCACAAATCTTTTTCCTGTTCACGTTGTTACAAAAAGAAAGAAGAATTAGAATTATCAAAAATAGTACAAGGTTCATGACTGTTGCAAAGCCAGCGAATGAATTCATTGATAAGGATATTCAAATTCAAATAAACATGAACTCAAAGGATTCAAAATTATTTACAACAAATTTTCATCATGGAGAAATGGTGAGGAATCGTTGATTGTCTGCAGTGAGAGAGAATTGGGAATCTCTGTTGAACAAAGCAGTTCATGCAATAGACTTTATGTATTTGGAGTTAGAGGTTCACTGCATCATCGCTTTATTCGGTACGTAGAGCATTAAAAGCGAATGCTGCTCATATACTAGTTTACCTCTCTCAACTCACTTCCTTTATATTCTATCTTGTGGTGCCCAATAATTCAATGTTCTACCCAATAACTCAATTTCAATACTCCTTTAAATAACCTTTTAACTTGAAAACGGTAATTTCGAAAGATATACTCTCGTATATACATATAAGAAGCAAATCCTTCCTAATTTTTATTCAAAAAGTTTTCGACACTTTTACGGAAGAAAATGATTGGGACCATTTTTCAAGCCCAACTCATTGGCATTTTCAAACTCGACTTTAACAAAACCTGACAGTTACTGCCGGAGTCCTCACGTTTACCACTTCTTGAACTTGTTGAGTCAGTGTTTCCTTGAAGTTGGAGGCCTGGCAGCCCTAAAAATTGCTCCCAAAAAATATAAAGCAAGAAAGTTTGTTCTACTTAGAAAAATTCTGGAGTCAAATGATAGGAACCAGGTCTCTTTAGAATTAGACAGAACTTTCTGAAACAAAAGTCAAAGGAACACGATAATTTATGTAAAACTTAACAGGCGCAAAAAGCGTTTCGTAATTTTTGATATACTTTCGTCATTAAATTTAAGCTACCTTTGGTAACCGAATGAAATATAGGTAGAGTACAAGAGCAAGTTAATACCTAAAACTGAAATGCGAGCTTGTACAGTGAAGTCTATGCCTGTACTACTCTACTAGGAATCACGAAAACTGAAACTTTGCTCAATTAGTCAAACTGTTTTACAAGTTTCAGGTTGAAATTTGATCATGACACCCATTAGATGCGAGCGACTTACCATAGTTCAGTGTTATACTAACTCTAGCATTACATGTGCATGAAATTCGATCAGTAAAGGTAACATTTGTATCAAAAAAATCAAACAAAATGAGACAATAAAGTTATTGAAGAATAAAAAACTAACGGAAATAAATGTTAAAATGAACTTCCTGACACTATTTCTTGGCTTCTTGCTCGTTCGGCAGCTACAAGTTATCTATAAAGTTTTTGAAGAACGAGCGATGAATTTATGGTCGTAAGAAATACTATAAATGATTTTTATTTGACATAGTGGCATTTTTGTATGATAGAGGCTTAATGTATCAGGGAAAAAAATTTCCGTGAGATGAATCTCACATCAAAAACCAACATCGACTGTTTTCACAATTTCGGCTAATATTCACAAACAATAAATGGTTTCATTTGATCCTTTACCGACCACATTTTCCCGCGGTGAAGAATGCAACACAACCTTTTGTGTTCAATGGCTGATCAATCTGCGAGCAGCGTCTAAACGAGGAAAACCATAACATGGTCTGAGAATTTTATGACTGAGGACTGCAGTGCTGGGTGGATCAACACCTTAGGTTTTGTTTTTGAGGACTTCAGAGTTCATTTGAACAGTGAAGGGTTGAAGCTACAACATAACCATCAAACTCAAGGTATTGGAGCATTCAAAACTATTTTGTTATGTATGATGCCGCAATTATTTAAGGCGATGAAAATGTTATATCAGGGCAGTAATTACGGACTATCGAGTGCTACAGATTGTGTGATTTAACGATGGCGGACGAACAAATTAAGAGAAGTTCTAAGTTTCGAAAAGAAAAAATTGTGGCCACCTATCAGATCGGATTCTAATGACAAAAATACTACTACACAATCACAGGATGGTGCTCCTGCTCACTGCTCCAACGAGTATATCTCACGTTTGTGGGAAAAAATCTGCGACCGAGTATCAGCAGCTTAGGCCCATTCATAACCCCGAGCTCACCCCCTCGTCTACTGGTTTTTGGGAAAGATGGAATGTATTGTCCAACAACGCAGGCCATTGACAAATGAATTTGGAAAAACTTGTAAGCAAAACTGAGAGAGAAATGAGCAAGGAAAAAGTTCGACATGCCGCTGATAGCATCAGCTAAAAGTTTCAGATCTGCACTCACAAGAATAGATCCCAGTTTAAGGATAAAATTTAAGTTTTGTCTTATAATACAATTAAACTACAGAAGTTTACTTCTTTTTATATATTCTTACAATTTAGTTGAAAATGTTATACGACGAATCTCTAGAGCAATTTATTTATAAAACAGAATACTTGTTGATGTATTAATTCCCCATAGCAGCATAACCAGGGCCAGTGCATTAAGTTATCTAAATAAAAGTAGCACAAGTTCCAATGATGATCTCAAAATTTTAAAAAAATAGCTAGCTTATGAATATATGCGAAATATATACGCTTGGATGTAAATTGCATTTATTCATGTAGTTTGGTTTTAAGACATACTAATGGGAAGTACTACGATTTTAGACGCTTTTGTTGTTAGTAAATATTCATGCTCCATTTCACAGCTAACAATTCATTGCTGGTGTCGTAGATGATCTTTCTACTTCCAACAACTACCGTGTAGTATCTTCTTCTGGCCATTATTATTCAGGCGGAAAAGATAGCATTTTACAAATGAGAAATTACTGTAATATAACATGAAGCTGACAGGCCATACATAACGCTTTTCAAACAGTTTAACAGTCCAGTGTATTTCATCCAGCTTGTAAAAAATCAATCACTAAACAATGGTGATCACGTAGAGAAATAAAGATCCTGCAGTTTCTCTAAGCTTATTGGAATTCTAGAAAAAATCACTGAACAACTTATGTAGAATTAATGGAATAAATACCCCAATAGAAGGTAGTGCTACGCGGTAAGAGAACGAGGGCTCTGCGAAGCAAACACGCCTAAAGTGTCAACAAGAAATATTTTCTCCTATGGAAAAAGCTCAGTTACACGTAAAACGTTTACTACGAAAATGTTACCTCAAGTAGTTAATTATAGTCAAGATTCATTCATTTACCATTATTTTCATCCGAATTTCAAAAGATCAAATCAGATGAAAAAAAATGAATTATTCGTCAACAATTACAAAGACACAGCTGGGTGAGAAGTTAACTTTACTTCCAATCACAAGAATATCCAAGAATATCGTCACCAGCTTGGTCGACTGGTGAGCGAATCTGCTTGCGAGCGGAAAGACCCGGGTTCGAATCCCGCTGCCGACATGGTTGACGCGGCTAGAAATACGGCATGGGACTTAGGTATACAACCGAATAATTATCCAAGTAATTATCCGACCCAAGAATGGGCCAGAAGGTTCGTTCCTATAGCCTAATTCTATTCTAATATCATCCCAATGCTGAGACATGGGACATGCCGTGTCAAGATAAGAGTTGCTACAAACAGCCCCCGCGTGAGAAAAAAGTCCAAAAACTCCCATCAATACACGGGAATTTTTAGAAAATCATATTAAAACCTCTATTAAAACACTGAAAATGTGGAGACATCAAGTGTTTTAACAAGTCAAGCCACACAACACAATTACTCGTCGAGCATTTGCAAGTGACCGAGCCAACCGTTTGACTTTGAGCTAATGCATAATCTTTTGTAAAGAGAGAACGGTAAAAAAACAAAGAAATGCAGTTTTCAATTCCAAAAAATTTATAACCAATATGAGTCGAAGAGTTGGAGAAAATCTCAACACCGTACTGATGTATCTGATATTCACGCTCCATATTACAAGAGACGTTCAACAAACAAAAGCAGTTCATGGATGCATCCTACTATTAAGAATAGTTATCTTACAACGCTATTACTGCTTCTTCATACCTTTGTAAACTGATTGGTTTTGATCTATTTTTTTATCAGTTCAACATTTTGATGCTTAATTTTGCTAAAATTTTGTGTAAACTTAATTTGTTGAAAATAATATGGCATTTTTAAGCTTTTATGAGCAATGACATTATGCACAGTCCTCTTTGTCGGACGTTTCGAACACCTTTAACCTACTGTAGCATCTAAATCACTGTATCTCGTACATTACTGCAGATGTTCATGCAGACTGAATTGTTCCGTTCTTTAAATGAACAATTTAAGCCAAGAATGTAACTGTACGACGCAGCTCGTAATGAATGTTATTATTGTCGCTCTCTAATTAGAACACTAAATCTGTGAAAGATATTGCTAGCTTAGAACGATACAGAGAACTGTCAAACTGACACTTCAAAGCTTTCCATGAAAAAGCTTAAGATATTGAGGTTGCAATTGCAAAGTTAACCAACTGGTGTCTGAATAACAGCAACATATATTAAGAGCTCTGTGTTTGAAAGCTTTAAAAACCCTGGAATTCTATTTTAATAAATCTATAAAATCCATGCAATTGCTATGATACATCGTGTGTGACGACAAAATATAGCCAGTTTCTCAAAACAAGCATCGCAGAAATGTGACAAGGTTGTACGAAACTAGTTTATTCAACTTGAAAGCAGTTCTCCTTTAGGCTGAACTCTTTAAAATCACGTGCGTTTAAGATCAAGCGAACAGAGCAGTGGGAAGTGCAGAACTCTCACAAAAAAAATGTGGACCGGACTTTACCAGAGCGTGATGTCTCTTGATTGAGCTGCCAACACGGCACAGCTGAGTGAAATAGTTTTTCCCGCTGCTGCCTAGACATCATGTAACCAGCTATCCCTTAGGGTTATGTGTGAGTAATTTTACGTCATAACCTCTACACAATTAGAGACTTGAGAGCAAAATTATTCGTTGTCTCGATTGAAATGTTTTGGATAAATAGTTAAAGTGATCGTTTAAGCTTCTTTACTGCGAAATCTTTTTTAAGAGATAAATCTCTAATTTTCCTTCCTGTTCTTAACGGTTAGGCTATTAGCTTATGCTCTTCTATAGGGTCTTGAAGTTAGTAAATTTCTAAAAGTGGCATTCATTGCCTTTACTATACTGTCAGAAAAAAGCTCACGTACATTCTATCATTTATCAGTTACAATTACGTAGTAAATTAGTGGAACCTATTGATGATGTTATCAGTATTTATGCTAGTTAGAAGATGCTAAGTAATGGAACATCGTCAGCGCAGGATAACATGTCTTGTGAGTGGTTTTAGTTAATTTTAGACTGAACTAACGAATATTTGGGTGGCTTGCTTCAAGATCTTCAAGATCTTTTGGTATCAACAATTTATAACGGCACAAGAGCGTTCGCTTCGGCGACTTTTGCTCTAGAATTCTCAAGATCTACAGATAATTCTTGAATAAAGCTTAGGTCCTGCTGGCTACCTTATCTGTCACAAGTTTGACTATCAATCACTGAAGTTCGATAACTTTCTCGAGCTCTTCTAATCCGATCTCTTTCGAGTAAATTTTGAATAAATAGATACATCCAACGCGTAAAAAAGCTACCAATAGTTTGAAAAATCATTGAAGCAATCGTCCTGTTTTCGTGCCGAATTCCCATTTGAGCCGAATATTTTTTGATAAGTTAAGTTTTCAATTGATCAAATTACTTGGATTTCCTTAATTTTAACCAACTTTATGGCAGACAGGACAGAATTTTTTGCACTGTAAACAGTTTTTTTAACTCGCTGTGGACGAGTCATGCTTATTGTTATCAGTCACACGTCCGAGAACCACATCCGGGTCTCAGAAGCTACAATTTTTTTAAATAAGGATCAGAGACCCACATGTGGTACTCAAACGTTTCTTTCGTCTGAGTACCACATGTGACTCTCAGCCTGTGAAAGGGTTACAACAATTTTCACGGTGACACTATACAAAGTCTTCTCTTGCTCCGTGTCTGAGAAGGTAGTTCTCCTCGTAAGGCAAAGATGATAAAAATGCCTCTTTTATGGTAGTAGTTACTGTTCTGATTTGCACAGGACACGAGTTAGAACATTGCTAAGACTTCGCATGCTTTCCTTGAGGTCGAGAGTTCATTCGGTTGCCTTAGCATTTAAATTAGTACGATGCTTCTCAATTCCTTTACATTTACGACTTACTCTCACTGTACAAGGTACTTTTTTCTTTAAGTATGGCAGGAGAAACATCTTATTTCAGCGAAAGGTATGTAACACAACCCATTCAAATTGAAGCGCAAAATTTGAATAATGTATACCCGAAAATGTTGAGTTTAAGATAAAATAATGCCGAAATTCCAAGTAAAACAATACAAATTTCAAAATACTCCCATGTATTGGCTCAATCCAGATGCATTTACACTATGAAATGGGGTAAGTTTTCATCCCAACTTCTTACCATTGTTCTGAGTAAAGAGCATCAGCATTACTCACTGATTGAATGTAACTCGTTCGTTTCCTTCCTCGCTGTCAGACTGCATGTCGTACTGTACAAAGTTACAGACAAACTAAAATGCAAAGTTGCTATGGATGAAGGCGATAAAAAACAAAATACCAAATGGGATTCCGACCGTACAGAAATACGATTAAATTTTGCTATACAATTCAAAGAATTCGCTTCCAAAATGGATCATAATTTCAAAACTCTGCAAGGTGCGTAATTTATGAAGTCTTCACGCTTCATTCATGTGTTCTTGCTTCACTTCTGTTGCAGTGTATGAAGAGGAATCATGTCATATTTTTTCCTAAACTTGTTTTACGTCTGTGTAGTATGCGTATCGTGATACACCTTGAAAATAATTAGTATAAATTGACTTTCTCTGCTGAATATTTTTTACCAATCACATAGCTAGAAAAAAGTTTGTGTTTGCTTACCTTTGGCCCAGCGGTGTACTTTAGAAGTAAAGATTATCTGCATACCTAATGCATGATATATAATACAATACATGTACTCTTCATCACTGCTCTCATTCAGTAATGTTTTAACTGCATTGAATACCATAATGTTCCATAATGGAGGATCACTTCCACAAATGCGAGGACCACTGCGAAGATTATGTCATTTTGTACAAGAAAGATTATATACGTTTACATCACTTACATCACACCATCAAAGAAATTTATGGTGTCATTAGTACTTCCAATATTCCATTGAAAATACAAAAAACAAATCATTTTCAGTCAGCTAATGGCTGAGTGCAAAACATGAAAGCTGAATTATCTTTCCTTGTCACTGTTGAAGTGAAAAAATTTCCTGTCTACACCTGCACATTCTGGGGGTTGTACAACGAGCCACCAAGATTTTGCACTGTCCATAATTCAAGAA
Source organism: Trinorchestia longiramus (assembly GCA_006783055.1). Lineage (NCBI taxonomy): Eukaryota > Metazoa > Arthropoda > Malacostraca > Amphipoda > Talitridae > Trinorchestia > Trinorchestia longiramus. Next base: position 70,994 of record VCRD01001157.1, on the reverse strand, counting down.
CTTCTGTACACGAATAACTTTTCGATGAATGTTTATATGCAAGCATTGACCATTTAAAGCTTTAGTGAATTTCATAATACTAAAATAATTCAACAAAGAACTTTTTGTTACAAATCAACTTATTCAATTTTGGATAAGTCTTGCTGCAGCGCACCAGTGCGCAGGTTCCGTCTTAAGGCTAACTGGTCTCATTCGCTGGTCACAGGTTCAACTAAACAAATTTGCTAGTTATGATAGTACAGGGTGTCCCAAAAATATGTATACATTTTTAAAAAGCTGTAGTTTGAATACTACTAATATTCACAAGGTGTACATAAGGTAGGTAAAAACGTACTCTAGATACAAAATAAAACTTTAGATCTTGCTCTTTTGAATGAGACCTGTACTAACCTCCTAGCACCAGTAGTATTCAAACTACAATATTTATAAAATGGAGCCTTTTTTGGAGACACGCTGTATGACTCATGGGTTCATTTGAACACGTACGTTGGAGTTATAATAGTTTAAATCCCGGATTCAGTTGAACACATTTGTTGGAGTTATAATAGTTTAAGCTACGGGTTCAGTTGAACACATTCGTTAGAGTTATAATAGTTTAAGCTACGGGTTCAGTTGAACACATTCGTTAGAGTTATAATAGTTTAAGCTACGGGTTCAGTTGAACACATTCGTTAGAGTTATAATAGTTTAAGCTACGGGTTCAGTTGAACACATTCACTGGCTGGGAGTACCGAGTGAACATCAAGCGTAGCCTGGTTACGGCTGTCTAGTCGTATTGAATTCAATCTGCCAGTCAATTTAAGTTGTCGCTCGATTTGTCATTCCAGTCAATAGTAGAAAAAACTTCCGTTCTTCTTAAATTTTCTCTTAGAAAATTTAAGATTTGTTTCAATCGAGAGCTTATATATTTTCTCCCTGCAATCAAATTTTACTGTTTTTGCGATCACTACAATCTCGATTTTCGAAACTCCGTCAGAGGCAATCAGTTTCACAGAGCTGTCACCTCTCGAACCCTCACGTGCCAGCACCCCAGTCTGCACACCCACCCTTCATTAGAAGTCGCAAGTCCTGCCTCCCCGTAGTTGTTGTGCAGCTCGTGGCGCTCGTGCACGGTCCCAGGAGGAACGCGTCCCGGTCTCAACTTGCGTGGTGATTTGTTTAACGCTTCTCACTAGCATGGATTGATCGCTGAGCTGCCATTGCCTGCAGGGGAAAGCAGGAAAATTGGGCAAACTTGTGAATTGAGGAGCTTTAGCAAATGTTTTTTTCTTACAGAGAAAATGCACCAGATTTATTTCCAGGAGGGAGAACCAACCAATAAGAAGATGTAATAATCTAGGATTTGAAGGCCTTTGCAAATGTTTCGTACTTTTCCTTGGCGCTGGCAAACGTTATGCTCTACTTTTCTCCTCCCTAAATCTCGAATACAAATTATATGTAGTCGTGTATAGAAGCGAAAAAACCACGATTTTGACTTAGAGATAAAAATGTTTGAAAAGTCGTATTTATTACTGTGTATTGAGTAGCAGTTGATGGTGCAGCCGTAATTTTTGCTCTGCAGTATGCATATTTCCACTCCTATTGATTCTGCCTCCAGGCTCCTGAAATAACAATTCCACATTGTCCCTGATATAGAAATTCTGAACAACAGAATGCTAGTACGAGGCATGTGAACCCTACCAGGATGAGACAGAAAGCACATGCTGCTGCAAGACGCTCGTTGGCGCGCTGTAGCTGCACGTGTGCGTCGCTGCTTGGCAGTTGTCATCAAATTTTATCGTGTCTAGTTTCCTTAAAATCCGTTACTGAAATGAAAATCTAAGAAAAACATTCATACTTTGTAAACTGCTATATCGTTTCGTTAAATAATTTCAATGAGTCTTCTCCTCTTTCTTTCAAAGAGAACAAAGAAAATGATTCACAAAATTGTAACCTGTACACAGACAAGCTTGATGAAGTTTTATTACGGGGCTTAAAGCATGTTACATGAGTTAGACCAAAGTAATAGTTTACTAAGCGCATTGGAATTTACGCTAAAATGGCATCATTATTTATTCCTTATCGATAGATTTTACGGATTGCATTTTGATGATGTCACTTTGCTATTGGGTTGAAGGCAATTTTAAAGAAATTAATTTTATACATCTCACTTTTCTGCTCTAGTGTCGGAGAATGATAATGATTACCCGTCGGTTGGAATTTGAAGGACACTGTGTAATATTATCCAATCGAGAATTCTATTGTCTCTCTTTATCTTCCATATAAATCAAATATATGGGTTATCATTTATATAAACTGTTCTGTGAGGAATTTTTTGCACGAATTTTATCAATTATCGCGAGTAATTCCGCGTTTTAGCAATGCACAACTGAACTGACGCAGGTGTGACAATTCATTGAATGACTGTAAATGTCAGCATGGATTTTCTAAAATCGGTGAACCACAGGACAGTACAGGTAAAATTGCTTTATATGTGCCGCATTCACCCGCTACAAACTGCTATGGAAATTTAACAAAATTTATACATATTCAGACTCCGCAGCAAATTGCAGTATATAAACGTGGGGAAATTCCATTAATTTTTAATGATAAACATTAAATGTACTTTCTACTAATGATTATGTTGTTATGTATCACAGCATGGGACTTGGGTGGAACTATTTTCCATTAGGGATAATGTTATCTACCACAGCGGGCTCACCTGTAAGCTCACAAATTCCCCCTTATACTCATAAGTTATTTCCCCTTTGCGCCTTCACAAACAGACAAATTATTGTTATTTCCATATCGGTCAGGAGTCCGAAAATTCATACTTTTCGTATTTAAATTGCATTTCAAACTGTCTTAGATAACTTTGTTCCTACTCGTAGGAAGCGGGAAACCTCAGCCTACAGTTCACTGAGCTACACTGTCATCTAATACCATTAAGCTCACTGGTCGACCTAATCATGTCTTAAACAATTTAATAGCACAAGTGTGCTTTTTCATTGACAAAGTTGCTTTCAGTCCATTGT